>CAUOFW020002724.1:1775957-1786115 GCA_963454935.2 Ilex paraguariensis
AATAAATGTTATTAAAAATAATATATTTTAAAATATTATAAATTTTATATGAAAAGTAATATATATTTTTATTGAAACTAAAATTCTCATTAAACTTAGCTAATACAAATTTAAACCATACTTAAAAGTACAATTACAAAACATAAATTTCAAACCAAATTATATGTTACTATATAAAATAAATTACATTAAACACCAACAACTTCATAAAAATATTGCATTAAAACAATTTGATACATCAAATTTGAGGAAAAAGTAAGATCTTCACTCTACCCTACGGATAAAAATTATGGTATTTCATCTTTTTATATGTTACTTTACAGAATAATTTTTTCTTGACTTACACTACCTGCACAAGTGTACTATTTATATCCGAATTCCATGCAAAACAATTGAGTAGGGAGTCAAATAGGAAATCGGGTAAATACATATTTCTTAGTTATTAATTTTGGATCATTTTAATAATTTAATTAAGTAACCCGCATTAATTAACTTACACAATAAGTTAATAACACTAAAAAAATACAATAAATTCAATAATACATTAACAATTACATTAAAACACAATAAGAAAGACATAAACATTAATACATCATACATAAGAAAGCTATAAACATCAATAAAATATTAGAGTTGAGTAGAGTATGATAGGAATACGAAAATTTTGTAGGTATTCTGTATTTCTATTCAACTTTATCCGAAATATCAAAATATTTTTCATTGATCTACCTGATCAATAAAGTCGAATAGAGTAAAATAAGATCAAAATTTACGAATAACAAAAATTTGAACGCTCTAGGAAAAACTTCATCAGATTTGGATTAAAAACTTTGAATTTTTTTATTTTGTTGGCAAGAGAAAGCTTTGAATCTCGATTGCGTGGGACCAGAAAAATGATTTTTATTTATTTTTTATTTTTTATGGCCATTTGGTACTAGTAAGCAAACTCTCATTACCTCCATTAACTTTCTCGATTATCTTTTGCTCAAAGTCGTATGTACACACGTGCGCACACATAAGGTGATTTTAATAATCATGGACTGACCACATAAAATTCATCAAAAGACGGCATGTTACGAAAGCAAAGGGGAAAAACTGGTCATATGAGGGTCACATTGGACCAATTTTGCCACTTATTCAAAATAATTTTCTAAGTTTCAAAACGCATTAAGTTACGCAATTGAATCAGCAACAGTCAAACAGTTACTTTGGAATGCCATTTGTTTCTTGTAGAGTATGCTCATGACTTTGAACAATGTGTTGTAAGTATTAAAGCGTTGATTTTGTACATTCTTTTTTTCAACGATTTAAAATTTTAAATAATTAATAATTTAACGTGATATTAGAATAATATGAAATTTTACATTTAAATTCTATCCCAAATTTAAATTTTATAATACTTGAACGTGTTTGAACACGAAATCTAACTCGCACGTATTACTCTTACTATTATTGAGAGAGTTTGAAAAGTATTTCTTCCATAAATATTTAATTTCTAGATTTTTAAAAATATTTAATTAACATCTTTCAATTAAATTGTTATGTTTGGCTTATTTAATTACTCATTTCATATTTTATAACTACTCCTACTATTTTTTTAAACTATCTTAAATTTTAATTTTCACTAATCTTTCTTCACTTTTTCACATTTAACAAGTATTATTTTAATTCATTAATAGATAATTTTTCAGTAATATGAGGATTTAAAAAAAGTGAAATTGATGGCGGGAGAGATAAATTTTGTCAATCGCATGGAGCACCCGCTAGGATTATATATAACATAATTTAGAGGCGAAAGGATTTAGAATTTTTTTTTTTAATTTTTAGAATTTAAAATCATTTAATTCAAAATTTTAAGGTTCTCTCTAATCAAACGCCTCTGCGTGTTATTTATAAACACCCATCAACTCTCAAATAATCAAACATTATTTTTTTATAATTTATTCAAAAATTCTATTTCTTACCACCAACACAATTTCTATAATTGCTTATCTATCTTTCAAGTGATAACATGAAAGAATAAAGAAATAAATAAAAAAAGAGAGATGAACTATAATTCTATGCATCACACGAACCACACCGCTAATATTATCCATAAATAACTTTGAACCAAACCAACTATGTCCAACCACCCTCTTTCTCTACACGTGAAAGTTAAGAGTATAGGAATTTAAATCCCATGGGCTCTCTTTGGAGATTTTTTTTTTTTTTTTATTATATCTCCCTTTTTTTTTTTTTGATACTTATAAAAGGGGTAGAGGCAAAGAAGAGTGTCCAGTGACCAACTCGATAGGCCTTCATCGGTGGGATTATGAGACCCTTGACCGCGCCTGAAACACCTCTCAGGACTAGACTTAGTTAGACTAGCATAACGGTCAACTATCAAGCTCCAATGAGAATTCTAAAACTCAAACTCCTAACCTTAAGGTGAAGAGTAAGGCCGATACCCCATTAGACCACCCTACTCCGTGGTTATTACATCTCCCTTTCAGATTTCTATTCATCTCTCTCTAAACGGTTCCTCTTATGGAAATAATAGATTAATTTTTGTAACAATATCGAAATGCGCACTACAACAGCAGGTGTAAAAAATAAAAAAACAAACAAACAAAATTTGCACGGCTGATTATGCAGACCCACTTTCCGACACTCGTCCCAAAAAGTGAGTTAAGGTCGGGCAGGGTATGACCTCCACTATCCAGAAATGGGGATATTACGTGGAAATTTCTCTTCTTAGAGTGCAATTATGGTACCTGATGGTGTATACCAAATAACTGAACAGGGTTTATGATATTTTTAGAGATTAGGGGTAATTGAATAGTTCAGTTGGAGCTCTTAAGTTCTGAAGAATTGAACAAGGGGAGTGGGAATTTGTATAGAGAATTTATAATGGTTCATCAATTCGGGAGTTCGACTAATTCACTTTGAAAGAAATTTTTGACTCTAGGTAATGATTTTATTGATATTAGGGGAGATTACACAAGAAATTTATTTAGGCAAGTTGTTTGTCCTGTTGTGGGTTGTGCCTCTCATTTATAGTTTTCAGAGGTCTTACATGATCATGGACGTGATTTTAGCCTTCTTCTCGTAATGGCTGAATCTTTTATTATGCTTGTCATGGACATCATTGAGACGGTTATGACTTCTTTGTTTAAATACAAAACCGTTACGTTTATATGTGGTGTGTGGATGGAAACCAACTATTTTTTGTCCTACTCCTGTGGAGATTAAGTTGCTGGGAGGAGGCATCGACCTCTAATTCCCTAGTCATTCGTGATGTGCTAAGTGCCTTGAGCTTGGATGGTTCGGGTTGAATTTTTGAGCTCAACTTTAGACATATTTTGAGTATCATCAATACCAAATATTTTTTTGGAAACTATATCTTCAAATGATTTTTGATTTTTGATTTTTGATTTTTTATTAATTTATCTTGATCGTTAAATTTATTAGAAGAGAATAGGAGGAAGGATGATACGAAAAATTATTTTTCAGTTCCAATTGAACTTCTCCTTGTGGAAATGTTTTGCAAGTTTCAAACTTGCAATTTGCAATGCGACTAATTCTGACCTCCCTTTTCCCGGATTCCGTATTCTGAAAGGCTTGAATATAGCAGAATTATGCACAACATGAAAAGATATTGACAGCAACTGCCACCATCGCCCAGCCATTTCATCTGGTCATATAATGACAGGGGTAGTGAAGATTGCATTATGTTCATGTTATGCTGCTAATTTCTGTGGTATGGAGCGAAATCTTCCCCGTTATATTTTTATTTTTACTCAATTATGTCAAATAGAAACCATCCACCGTATATAAGTGAATGACCCGAGTTATAAATAGGAGGTCCNCTGTTCATGTTATGCTGCTAATTTATGTGGTATGGAGCGAAATCTTCTGCGTTATATTTTTATTTTTACTCAATTATGTCAAATAGAAACCATCCACCGTATATAAGTGAATGACCCGAGTTATAAATAGTAGGTCCTACTTGAATTAATGTTTATATATCTATTGTTAATTGAAATCGAGTCACTTATGAATAATGTGTCTCATTTGAATCATTGCTAACATATCTATTATTAAATAAAATTGAATAAAAACATAATGGAGAGACACCTTCACCTTATAATTGGTAAGCCAAGGACACTTCTAACCTTGTTAGAGACATGAGTTTGGGAGGTTTGGTTCCACTATAGGACGTAATTTGAAACCCCATTCAATAGTTCCTTTGAATATCTCATAATTGTGTATCACTACTGCTACGAATTTTAACAAACTTTACTTTATTTTAGTGGATCTCATCATTCTGAAATGTTGACAAAATATAATGGGAGGAGATCTAGATTGTGGTAAGCTTTCCACACGATTTATTTTAGGAAAGTTTTACGTCTCTTTTTTCTTTGGGGTTTTTGGCAGTGGGTATAGTGCCTGGACTTTTAAGAGGAAATATCAAATCAAATACTTTTTGGAATTTTAAAAATATATATTTGTACGAAGACTGAAATACCATAATCTATTTCAAAACATAATTCAAAATTAAAAAATCAAACAAAATTAAACCTCCTTAATTTTAGATCTTTCATAATTAAACTATTCATATAAAATTCACATATCAAAATTTAAAATAAATTCAAATCTCCTTTATTTACACACACATATATATATTTATTTATTTATTTCTATGATATTGACAACGTCATTGTTAGTGTCCATACTAGGGGAGTGTTCATCTTACCTTATGGGTAAGAAATATAGTCTATCATCTTTCTATTCGATACTTTGTGGAAGAATTTTTTTTTGGCTTACCCTATCCGATTAGGTGTGGTATTTGTACTCGACTTCTTACCCGGTTGTTCGGGTAGGAAGTTAAGTAAATACTTTTGCAGCTATTAATTTTTGGATCATTTTAATAATTTAATTAAATAACATGGAACTTGATCACAATATGATTCTGCTGCCCGTAAAACCCTCATATTGTTTGTGGCTTTTCTCCTCGACGAGAAAGCAGTTGGATTTGTGGGAACAAAAGATGAAATTGATGCATAGTATAGTCTATATTGATTTGATCCAGTGAATTATTGTTTAGAATCCATAAAGAATATCGTGTACCACGGAGACCCATGTGAAGAAGAAGACCNAAGACACTTCTAACCTTGTTAGAGACATGAGTTTGGGAGGTTTGGTTCCACTATAGGACGTAATTTGAAACCCCATTCAATAGTTCCTTTGAATATCTCATAATTGTGTATCACTACTGCTACGAATTTTAACAAACTTTACTTTATTTGAGTGGATCTCATCATTCTGAAATGTTGACAAAATATAATGGGAGGAGATCTAGATTGTGGTAAGCTTTCCACACGATTTATTTTAGGAAAGTTTTACGTCTCTTTTTTCTTTGGGGTTTTTGGCAGTGGGTATAGTGCCTGGACTTTTAAGAGGAAATATCAAATCAAATACTTTTTGGAATTTTAAAAATATATATTTGTACGAAGACTGAAATACCATAATCTATTTCAAAACATAATTCAAAATTAAAAAATCAAACAAAATTAAACCTCCTTAATTTTAGATCTTTCATAATTAAACTATTCATATAAAATTCACATATCAAAATTTAAAATAAATTCAAATCTCCTTTATTTACACACACATATATATATTTATTTATTTATTTCTATGATATTGACAACGTCATTGTTAGTGTCCATACTAGGGGAGTGTTCATCTTACCTTATGGGTAAGAAATATAGTCTATCATCTTTCTATTCGATACTTTGTGAAAGAATTTTTTTTTGGCTTACCCTATCCGATCAGGTGTGGTATTTGTACTCGACTTCTTACTTGATTGTTCGGGTAGGAAGTTAAGTAAATACTTTTGCAGCTATTAATTTTTGGATCATTTTAATAATTTAATTAAATAACATGCAACTTGATCACAATATGATTCTGCTGCCCGTAAAACCCTCATATTGTTTGTGGCTTTTCTCCTCGACGAGAAAGCAGTTGGGTTTGTGGGAACAAAAGATGAAATTGATGCATAGTATAGTCTATATTGATTTGATCCAGTGAATTATTGTTTAGAATCCATAAAGAATATCGTGTACCACGGAGACCCATGTGAAGAAGAAGACCCGTGCTGATGATCTGAGAAAATTGGTTTTTAAACTAATATTGGACAGTAGTATGTTGTTTTAAAC
Organism: Ilex paraguariensis; assembly: GCA_963454935.2. Lineage (NCBI taxonomy): Eukaryota > Viridiplantae > Streptophyta > Magnoliopsida > Aquifoliales > Aquifoliaceae > Ilex > Ilex paraguariensis. The sequence goes on from CAUOFW020002724.1 coordinate 1,782,158, forward strand.
ATCCGGCAGAGCATATAGTTCACTGGAATTTTTGCAATGAAGGTTCAGTGATAGACTTTAACAAAAAAAAAAAGAAGAAGAAATTTGGGGTTTTTCATGTTTGATGTTAACGGGATAAGTTTTGAAAGTTTAAAAAAAAATAGAGAAGGCCTGAACGATGCTTAAAAGTTAGGGTTTTAAGATTCTTTAACTTGATGCTTAAAAAAAAAATCTGTGCACAAATCTGAAGATGAAGGCCTAGAATCAGACCAGACCAGGCCATCAATTTCTGCATTCTCTTCTTGCGATCAAACCAAGCCCCGGACGATGAAGGCTACCAGATCGTGCAGAGAGACAGAGACAGAGACACTACTTGGGATGGGAGGTCAGGACTGAACAAACGATGAAGGAAAGGAGTGGAGTGAGGTGAAGTGAGGTGAGGCGCTATAGTCGATAAAGATGGTTGGTTAGTAATTAGGGTTTTTTAGTTTATAAATATTAATTAATTAATTAATTAATACGGGTAGAGTGGGGTAGGAATGCCAAAATTGATGGTTATTCCTCATTTCTATCCGATTTAATCGAAAGACCAAAAACTCTTCTGCATTCCTATCCGATTTTTGTGGCTATAGGGTAGAAAATTACGACAAATTAGAAATTTAAACACTCCTAGTCTATACAACAATAACAGTGCTTCTGTAACTATCCGTTATTGCATTTGTTATTGTCTTGGGATAGTGAAAATAATTCTCTATTATTATCTTAGCACAACCGTAACAGTGTCTCTATTACTACCCGTTACTGCATTTGTTATTGTCCTGGAATAGGGAAAATGCTCCATTGTCACAGTCCGTTGCTGCCTCTATTACTGTCCTAAAATAGAAAAAATACTCTTCTGTTACAGTCTTGGAATAGTGAAAATCACTTATTGAAACATAAATCTAAAAAAGGGCATATATCTAAACAACACAGACTCTAAATTAACTGAGAGCTAGATAGATTCTATTGCTTGTCAAACACGATGACTGAGAGAGAAATAGAGTCGAAGGGTCGACGGAGAAAGTGAAAGACAATAATGACTTCATCAATTTTGTGTCTTCTCTTGTATTGTACGATGACTTCTTTTAGCTTGGAGTCTTGGACAAATGGGATGGCAAAAAAAAAGTAACAAACAAATTTTAATCTCCTAAATACTCATTTGGTTGTCGTATTAAAAATGAATGGATTAGATAAAATAATATAAACTAATACAATACAGATAGATTAAAGACAAGATTAAATATGGTTTTAGAATAATACGTAATTTTATCTGGTGTTTGATAATACACAATATAAGCGCTGAATAGTAGTTATTTAATTCAATCAGTTGTTTAATTAAAAAATTATTTTATCGTATTAATATTGAATTAACAAAAATACCATCAATTACTGTTTGTTACATTGATGATAACTTGAATTTATCACTTGGGGGATTATAATAGTAAATGTATAGAATAATATGTTTGAATTGGATTATAATACCACCTCTTTTGGTGGTATTAAAAAACTTCCTTAATATATGTCTATCGTATAAAAAATATACAATAAGTATGCATTTTTTAAATTAATACGATATCAAATTTGCTAACCAAACAAAATATTATACCCGATTAAATAAAAAATAGTATAATCTAATATTTAATCTCCTCATAATACATCTACCAAACGAGCCCTAAATGTATTGAACATTTGATGGCAAAGAGGAAGAGAGACGATGGTGGCTTAGGACTAAGAGAGAGAGAAGAACGTTAAATGATATATTGAAGAAGAACGTTGGAATTAGAGTTAGAGTTAAAAGAGAGATATTAAAGGTATAGATAAGAGAGAGAAATTAAAGGTACGAAGAGAGAGAGAGGAGAGAAAAATTAAAAGAGAAAAAAGGAGATAGAAATTAAAAGAAGAGAGGAGTCTTAAAAAGATAAGTGTGATCCACTGAAGGATAAAATAAGGAAAAAAAAAAAAGTAAAGTGACTATTGGACCTACTTATAAAAAAATGCATAACATGTGTGTTTAATAATTTAAAGAGATTGGTCTTGTCTGTTGTAGAGCCTCCATAATAAAGCCCAACCTCGTAGCCCAACAAACTAACTGCGTGTACGCGTAACATTTCTAGCATTGGAACCAAAAGAAAATAGAACGATTTCCAAGCTCAAGAGGTAATTGCCCAAAGCCCAAAGCCCAGCCATGCGATTCATTTTCGGCCGAATATGGATTATGGAGTACTGGAACAAGCTTGTCCATGCTTGGGCTCTGTATGCTAAAACTGTTATTACACTACCGGTTGTGAAATCAATACAGTTTAAAGACCATAAACAAATAAGTATTAAAGTAACAAAGAGGTGAAAAAACTAGTTTTTTTAAGAACTTAGAGAATTTGATTGAAGACTTTCTTTCAAAGTCATAAAGAAGCAAGTTTTTCAGGAACTTATAGAATTGTTTTTCTTTTTCTACGCGACTTTCATCTTTGTTAAAACCTTCTTTTGTAGGCCTTCAATTACAGTAGAAATTAATTGATCATCTAATTACGTGGGATTTTTGTGTAGAATNGGAGAAATTAAAGGTACGAAGAGAGAGAGAAAAGAGAGAAAAATTAAAAGAGAAAAAAGGAGACAGAAATTAAAAGAAAAGAAGAGTCTTAAAAAGATACGTGTGATCCACTGAAGGATAAAATAAGCAAAAAAAAAAAAAGAAAAGTAAAGTGACTATTGGACCTACTTATAAAAAAAATACATAACATGTGTTTAATAATTTAAAGAGATTGCGTCCGTCCTTATTGACAAAAAAGTTCTTCATATTATACTCGATTCTAATTTTCACCTTTTTTTTTTTTGGTCTTGTCTTTTGTAAAGCCTCCATAAGAAAGCCCAACCTCGTAGCCCAACAAACTAACTGCGTGTACGCGTAACATTTCTAGCATTGGAACCAAAAGAAAATAGAACGATTTCCAAGTTCAAGTGGTAATTACCCAAAGCCCAAAGCCCAGCCATGCGATTCCTTTTCGGCCGAATATGGATTATGGAGTACTGGAACAAGCTTGTCCATGCTTGGGCTCTGTATGCTAAAACTGTTATTACACTACCGGTTGTGAAATCAATACAGTTTAAAGACCATAAACAAATAAGTATTAAAGTAACAAAGAGGTGAAAAAACTAGTTTTTTTAAGAACTTAGAGAATTTGATTGAAGACTTTCTTTCAAAGTCATAAAGAAGCAAGTTTTTCAGGAACTTATAGAATTGTTTTTCTTTTTCTACGCGACTTTCATCTTTGTTAAAACCTTCTTTTGTAGGCCTTCAATTACAGTAGAAATTAATTGATCATCTAATTACGTGGGATTTTTGTGTAGAATTAGGTGGAGGTTGTGTGAATACAATTTTATAAACCATGTGTTCATCCGCATTTCACAAGAATTGTTTAAATATACGTAACATAGTCTGACATTTTAGAGAAAGAGAGAAGTTAGGGATTCAAAAAAAACCTCATTGTTAGAGCACGATCATCAAATATGATGATATTTGGGGCACATGTAAACCAAATGGAAAAAAAGAAAGAAGTACATTTAATTTTCTAGCTTTGTGCAACATGGGCATGTTTTTTTTTGCCGTAATAAGGAATAGGATTAAACTAAATTAGTCCAATGTACAGATTTTATAGCTTAGTCTTACCTGTTTAACCCTTCATTCTTTTTCTCTTCTTCTTCTTCTTTTTTTTTTGTGTTTTTTTTCCTAGACTACAGAAGACAGAGAGCAAATTAGGTACCGGTATGCTTAAATTTGAATTTAATCCTAACAAATTTGATAATAGACTCATAAATTATTCAAATCAATTAAATAAATAAGTCGACTCAAATCTGATCGAATTAGGAACGAAACTACCTAAAAACGACATTTTACAAACTTAATATGCGATGAACTCAATTATACACCATTATGAACGAATTG
>CAUOFW020002724.1:1787418-2066989 GCA_963454935.2 Ilex paraguariensis
AGTACTGTAATTGGTCAGATTTTAGGTTTTTCACCACTAGATCTACACCCTCATAATGCATAGCATCAAGTGATCAACCCACGACATGTTTCCAAGGATTTATATATGTCAAGATGCCTTGATTTTTCTCAATGTAAATTCTATGGAACATTTCATCAACACATGACGTATAACTTAAAATATGCCTCATTCATAAAGTAAAACATAACTTCAAATTCACAACGCTTTATCTATATGAATGTGAGACACAATTCAATGAATTAAATATATAATTCAGTTTCATGTTCATTACTTTCATAATTTCTCAAAGAAAATACAAATACACAAACAACCAACTCATGAAATAAATCATAACTCTCAAACCACAAGAGTTTCTCTACATAAACATAAGCTAGAATATAATAATCTAACACATATACAAAGGTACACCTTTATCTTAGTAACAAATTGTCAAGAAACTCAAAGAATACAAAAGTACATAAACTATTAACTCTAAGTTTTCAAAACAATTACCACCTAAGTAATTTTCTAACATTAAGTAAACACCTAAATCATTCAATTAACACATAAAAAGGTAAGGAAACTTAAATCTACTCCTAACTTAGCAAAATATCATACCTAAAATAGTTTTTCTCAAACTGAGAGAGTTGTGTTCTCTGTGCAGCAGAACCGATCGGTGAGAATATAATCCTTTTTGAGAGAAACAGCTTCCTAGAATGAAATCTTGTAAGAATATTGGCCTCGGAGTGAGTTTTGATGACTTGAAGTTTGTAAAACTTAGAATTTTTTTTCATTTTTTCTCCCATGAACGTGTTTTTCCCTTTTTCCAGACCAAAGAATGTTATTTTTACACTAAGGGGACTCTATTTATAATGGAGGGGCAAAGGTGCAAAATGACCTTTTTGCCCCTAATAAATTTGGGACCCCGTTACACTACAACCCATCCCGAAACACCTCAATTCGACATTTTGTTTTAACCAAAGTTCTTAAAATTATTTTAAATGAAAATTTTCAAAAAAATAAAGTTTTGCCTATGGCTGGGTTTGGCCGATCCCACTCGGAATGTCTTTTTGGTCTAACTTTTGAAACTATTTTTGTTTATGCTCAAATTCACACAATAAATGTATTTTAACATTCTAGAAATGTTTCTCTTCTATGACATACTTAAATTATGCTCCTAAACATGACTTCTGCCTAAATGATGCATATGTAGTGCCTTACCGGCAAATTGTGCTGTGTCTTATTGGCAAATTGAAAAATTTATCCTCGTTTTTTAGTTCTCTGCATCCTTCCCCCCTTAAAGAAATTTCGTCCTGAAATTAAGAAATGTATCCCTATGAATAAACAACTCTAAATACCCAGCGCAAATTCTAGCCTCACGCTCCCAAGTAGCCTCCTCAACCCCATGATGATTCTAAAGAACCTTGATCAAAAGGATGGTCTTGTCCCGCAAAACCTGGTCCCTCGAGTCCAACACCTCCACAGGTCTTTCATCATAAGAAACATCACCCTCCACTTGAAGATCTACCCAATTTAGCACATGTGAAGGGTCAAACTCATACTTCGTCAACATCGACATATAGAAGACATCATGAACCACAGATAGCTGTGGCGGTAATGCTAGCTTATAGGCCACCTCACCAACCTTCCCAAGGATCTCAAAATGGTCCTATAAACCGAGGTGAAAGTTTTCTGCTATGCCCGAATCTCCTCAATCCCAACTGTAGGGCTACCTTGAGGAACACATGTCCCCCAACATCAAATGATAGAGGTCGCCGCCTCCTGTCTGCATAACTCTTATGGCGATTTTGTGCTGTCAATAAATGTTGTCTAATCACATGTATCTTGTCCGTGGTCTCACAGACTATGTCAGGCCCTAAAACAGTTGTCTCCCCTACCTCAGTCCAACATATCGGTGAATGAAACGACCTACCACACAATGCCTCAAAAGGTGTCATCTCAATACTAGACTGATAGCTATTATTGTAAGCAAAATCTACTAAAGCAAGGTGATTTTCTCAGATACCCCCAAAGTCCATAACACATGCTATAAGCATGTCCTTAAGTATCCAAATAGTAAGCTCTGACTGACAGTCAATCTGAGGGTGGAAAGCAGTACTAAACAGTAGTTGAGTCCCCAAGGCTGTCTGAAGACTTTGCCAAAATCGTGCAGTGAAACGTGGGTCTCTGTCTGAAACAATGGAAATAGGAATCTCATGTAGTCATACTATCTCTCGGATATACAACTTACTAAGAACATCCACTGAATCAGTCGCTCTAATCGGTAGGAAATGTGCAGACTTCGTCAACTTGTCAACAACAACCCAAAACTGCATCGTGACCTCTAGTTGACTTCGGAAGACCCATCACAAAATCCATGGTAACAAACTCCCACTTCCACTCGGCCACTTGCAATGGCTGTAACAACCTCCCGGTCTTTGGTGCTCAGCCTTAACCTGCTAGCATGTGAGACATCTCGACACAAACTGCACCACATCCCCCTCCATCCCTATCCACTAATATTGGTGGCGTAAATCATGGTACATCTTAGTGCCCCCTGAGTGTACTTCTAGGCGTGAATGATGAAAATCTCTAAGGACATCAGCCCTAAGAGACTTTGGAATAGAGACTCTACCCATATACCTCAGGCTAAGGTCAGAATGGATTGTCCATCCCTCAAAGCCCTCAGTATTTGCAACTCATGCTAAAATCTACCCTGGCTTTGTGTCCTATAATTGTGCCTCAATAACCCTACTCAACTGTGTAGGCTGTGCACAAACACTGAATAGTGTGGCGTGTACCTCAGACTTGGCAAGGGCTAAGTCAAACTCACCAATGTCTCCCATCATCTCCCACTCCCTAATAGCAATACTAGCTACAGTGTTCCTTGGTATCCTACTAAGTGCATTTGCTACGACATTGGCCTTCCTAGGATGGTACTGAAGGTCAAAGTCATAGTCCTTCATATACTTCATTCATCTCCTCTACGGAAGGTTCAAGTCCTTCTGCATGAAAATGTATCTAAGGCTCTTGTGATCTGAGAACATGTCGAACCTCTCCCCATATAAGTAGTGTCGCCAACTCTTAAGTGCAAAAATGACAACAGCTAACTCCAAATTATGTGTAGGGTAGTTCTGCTCATGATACTTCAACTGACAAGAACCATAGACTACCATTCTACCCTTCTGCATCAATACACAGCCTAATCCCTCTCGTGAAGCATCATAATAAACGGTATAGCCAATACCTCCCTCGGGTATTATCAGGACAGGTGCTGAAGTCAGCCACTTCTTCAGCTCCTAAAATGAATGCTCACAGTCATCTATCCACTCAAATCTAATGTCCTTTTGTGCCAGACGAGTTATCGGTGCGGCAAGACGAGAAAATCCCTCATCAAATCGACGGTAGTATCCTATCAATCCCAAGAAACTCCGAATGTCAAACACATTCTTTGGCCTTTCCCAACTTATAACGGCGTCAATCTTAGAAGGATTCACATATACCCCACTACTTGACACAACATGGCCTAGAAACTGCACCTCCTGAAGCCAAAACTCACACTTTGAGAACTTAACAAATAAACGGTGCTCCATCAAAATATGTAACACAGTCCATAGGCGAAAGGCATGATCATCCTCAGAAGGTGAATAAATCAAAATATCATCAACAAATACCACAACAAACTGATCTAAATAAGGACTAAAAATGCGATGCATCAAGTCCATGAATGTCGTCGGGACATTCGTCACACCGAATGGCATAACCACGAATTCATAATAGCCATAACGAGTGCGAAAAGCTGTCTTTGCCACATCCTCCTCTCATACTCTCAACTGATGATACCTCGATCTAAGATCAATCTTCAGGAAATATTTCGAACCCCTCAGCTGATCAAACAAGTCATCTATCCTTGACAATGGGTACTTGTTCTTGATAGTGACCCGGTTTAGCCTCCTATAGTCCACACACAAATGCAATGTCTGTTGTCTGAATTTGATATTGACAATTTACGTGCAAGTATACACGATCAACAAGTAATAAAGTGATAAGTAGAGTATCGTTCCCACGGAGAAATATTGCTAATAATATCTAAGTACTAACTTTGTATCAATTCAATTTTATTTAAACAATTGGAATTGAACAATGAATTTAATAATTTAAAACTAAACCTAAACTTAATAATCAAGAGTTGAATTTACTGGGTAAAAGAAGTTAAAATTACAACTTCCCCTAATACTTCGTATAAATCTTTCTAACTCTCTTTTCAGTTAATTGATCATAATAAGTTGTTAACTGAGCACTCGAAGTTATTTATCAAACCTCTTCCGATAGTTAGATAAAATTATCTATCCCAATTAAATTACTATATTCCTATACAAAATAAGTTGAAATAGATTCATTAAGTTCAAACTCTCATAAAAGTTACACACGACATATAGGTATATTCATATCCTATACACTAACCCAACAATTCAATCCTAAGAAGAATTAACCAAACGTATGTCATAATATTACAATCTAAACCTAGAATTCATCTCCCAATTTCATCTAGGTTATCAAACTAATTGTTGGTCATACAATCATACATTAAGCACAAAATATGACAAACAACTCATGTATGATTAATAAGAACTAGAAACAAGAGTTGATTAATTTAACTAGACAAAGGTTCCGTTGTAATCTTAATAATAATTTAGTTCATAATGTAATTGAAAAACATTATTCTCATATTAAACAACATCTTAGAAAATCAAGAAATAAAAGTAAGAGAAAATAATGAAAACTTAGGTGCAATCTTCAATCCTTCTCTAGCCTTCAAGACCAATCTTCTTCGTGTCGATTCCTTCGATTCATGTCTTCAATTTTCTTCCAATTCCTTGGCTTTTCTCCAATGTTTTCAACCCCCAAAAGTCAGAATATTTCATCTCCACACAAACCCTAGCATATATTTAGCCTTAGAATCCAATTTTGGGTCAAAAATAAGTCAAAATTTGCGTTATGGACTAACACAAGCACGGGGGCGCCATAAGGACAGTAGGATGGCACTGGGGCGCGCCCCCTGGTAGGCTGCCTGCTCCGGACCAATTTTCGTAGAATCGCCATAACTTTTGATACAACCGTCCGATTGAGCTGAAATTTTGCAACAAGATAGGAGACATCCAAATCTACAACTTTCATGTTTTGAACTTTGTCATATTCAAAGTGGGTCATGGTCAAAAAGGTAGAAAACTGAGGTACTGCTACAAAATAATGTGGGTGTTGATGCCTATGTTACCAAACACCAATACCTCCTTGATTTCTTTCATTTTTAAGCCTCCAAATCCTCATGTAATGTGTCCATCTCTTCACCACTCATCCACACTTAGTTGCAAGGCTCTAAAATCCATTATTTACGCTATAATTACTCCATTACAATGCCCTTTAGCTTCCTCTTCAAAAATCCAACACTTAGGCTCCAATTTTGACCTTGTTTCCTCCCAAATGATCATCCCTACAAAATAACATCAAAACACACAAAACAAATAAAAATGAACATAAAATAATTAAAAACTTGAAATTTCATTAAACCAGAATTACTCAATTCGTAGGTATAAAACCTACTTATCAAATACCCCCAAACTTGAATCTTTGCTTATCCTCAAGCAAAATACTAAGAATAAAAACTATAAAAATTAACCCTAACAACCAACTGCTCAAACAATGGATCAATATGAATTTGAATAATGGCCCCAAAAGTTACAACAAATAATAATTCACGAAAAAACTTTAAAACAATGCAAAGTCTATCAATTTAACATACTCCTTAATTTTACCTCCGGTCATGACTCTTTAAAAACATGGACATATCCAGACTATCAAACTAGTCATCACCCAAATATATTTACGTAATCAACTGTTTCATAGGAGATATTCAATATCAACTGTATAAACTTACGTTTTCATATCAACCTTTACTCATTAAGGCAAACATATAAATAGAAGGACCAAAGATTTTTTTTTTTTTTTTTTATCTCTCATTCTTTTTTTTTTGTTTGGTGAGTGCATTTTATGCTCCATCTCACCTCCTATTGAGTGAGTGCGTTTTACGCTCCATCTCGCCTTTTATTGAACGAGTGCGTTTTACGCTCCATCTCATTCTCAACATGTGTTTATGAGTGAGTGCGTTTTACGCTCCATCTCTACTCACCACATGTCCTTTTCTTGTGTTTTTTTTTAACTACTCATGAAGGGCCAAATGAAAATAATTTTCAAAAACTCATTTTTTTTTCCATTACTAACCCATCATAACCAATATTTCCCCAAAACTTATATGAATACCTCAATTCGCTTTGAATGATGCTTAAATAAGTTTTCTAAAGTTTCAATGATATCTCCCACAAGCATTTAACCAAATAAATACTCCAAATAATAACTAACCAAACAGATAGATATGTGCTCATGAATGAAAAGATCACAAATAGTATAAAATCTACTAGTATGTCAAACTACAAAATCAACATGTTCATCAATTTCTCTTAAATTGACAATTAATTTCATTCATCGTTGGACATGATCAAATTCAATCAACCCATTGCTCAAGTCGTACTAAAACATGCTATTTAAGTGCAAACACATGCTATCTAAATGCATACCTAATAATGCAAATGGAAATATTAAAACACACCCAAACTTAAACTAAACATTGTCCCCAATGTATAAAGTAAAAAAAAATTAAGACAGAGGACTTCCTTGAGACTTCGCTAGTTGACATCATCGTTAGCGTCCTCATCATCTGCTGAGTTGGGAGTGTATTCGGGAAACATAGGTGGGCTATTCTTAGCTGCTAGTAAGGCTTTGTGTAAGCTCCAACTTTATGTTCAATCCTTGGGACCTGCAAGCCATTGACATACCAATTTAAATGCTCTAACTAACTAACTACATTATTTCTTATAAAAAAACTAAATTAAAATAAAATAAAATAAAACTTAGAAACTAAAATTTGGGCTGCCTCCCAATTAGCGCTTGTTTTATAGTCTTCAGCTTGACTACTTCCTGTTTCATCCCGGGTCAGCAAGGGTGATTGAGTCTTTTCATGATCAATGTTGCTGCCCCAATATTGCTTCAGTCTCTGTCCGTTATCCTTGAAAGTTCTTTTCGAATTGGCTTCCTTGACTTCAGCCGCTCCCTACGGGAACACCTCCTCTTTATATAGCTTGTCGTTCTCAAGAGGATTTAAAACACCACTTCTTACGAATACCCCATTCATTGAATCTTTCACCAAATCAACCCGAAAATATTCTTCTGGTTCCTTTGAGAATTTCATAGCTAAAAATACATTGAATGTAACCTCTTGATCTTGGACTCGCATAGTTAGCTCACATTTTTGTACATCGATAAGTGTTCTTGCTGTTGNGGACTATCAAACTAGTCATCACCCAAATATATTTACGTAATCAAGTGTTTCATAGGAGATATTCAATATCAACTCTATAAACTTACGTTTCACATCAACCTTTACTCATTAAGGCAAACATATAAATAGAAGGACCAAAGATTTTTTTTTTTTTTTTTATCTCTCANTCCTCAACTATGCCCCTTACATAAGTGAGTGATATATCTGCAAGCTGCAATGTGATGTTAGTAGGCTTTGCTTCTTCAACCCCAATTTTTTTGTAAACTGAGAGAGACATCAAATTAATACTAGCTCCCAAATCACACAATGCNAGTTAGTAGGCTTTGCTTCTTCAACCCTAATTTTTTGTAAACTGAGAGAGACATCAAATTAATACTAGCTCCCAAATCACACAATGCTNATTGAACGAGTGCGTTTTACACTCCATCTCGTTCTCAACATGTGTTTATGAGTGAGTGCGTTTTACGCTCCATCTCTACTCACCACATGTCCTTTTCTTGTGTTTTTTTTAACTACTCATGAAGGGCCNGCTTTCCTGAAAAACTGACTGTCTATTGTGCATGGAATTATAAAGCTACCTGGATCTTTAAGCTTTGGTGGTAGCTTCTTTTGAAGAATAACATTACATTCCTCTGTAAGTGCCACTATCTCAAAATCACATAGTTTTCTCTTCTTTGACAAAATTTTCTTCAAAAATTTCAAATAGTTAGGCATATTCTCCACTGCTTCTGCGAAAAGGATATTTATTTGGAGCTTCTTAAACATTTCCATGAANCCTTAAATTGACAATTAATTCCATTCATCGTTGGACATGATCAAATTCAATCAACCCATTGCTCAAGTCGTACTAAAACATGTTATTTAAGTGCAAACACATGCTATCTAAATGCATACCTAATAATGCAAATGGAAATACTAAAACACACCCAAACTTAAACTAAACATTGTCCCCAATGTATAAAGTAAAAAAAAATTAAGACAGAGGACTTCCCTGAGACTTCGCTAGTTGACATCACCGTTAGCGTCCTCATCATCTGCTGAGTTGGGAGTGTATTCGGGAAACATAGGTGGGCNACTTCTGCGAAAAGGATATTTATTTGGAGCTTCTTAAACACTTCCATGAATTTAGAGAACTCCTTATCCCACTTCTGTTTCTGTAATTGTTGTGAAAACGGCACGGGAGGCACAATAGGTCTCAGATTACCTCTAGTAGAACATGCAACTTCGATCTTCTTCTTTCTTTTCATGTTCCACATTCTTGCTATCTTTTATTTTTTTTACCCTTAGTATCATCTCCATGTGATTGTTTTGGAGTTCCACCAACAACCTCAGGTAACTCTTTTTCGCTTCGTAATGTAATAGCATTGCAGTGCTCCTTACATTCCCTCTTAAGATTGATCTCTGTATCAATAGGCAGAGTGCCTTGAGGTCGGTTGTTAATGGCAGTAGCAAGTTGACCCATTTGATTTTCCAGGTTTTGGATTGATACTTCCATACTGTTCATCCTTGTCTCATTCTGTGATATGTACCTGGAAAGCAACTCCTCCAAATTCAACTTCTTTTTTTGTTGTGGTGGAGCTTGATTCTGTAAGCCTGGTGGGTATAATTGTGTTGGACCAGAAGTTTGTGCTTGATTATTATTCCATGAAAAGCCTGAATAATTCCTCCAACCAGGGTTATAATTGTTAAAATTATTGCTATATTGCTGCCTGTTGTGGTTACCAATGTATTGTACCAACTCAGAACTAATTGCACATTGATTGCTCAGATGGTTCTCGACACACAGTTCACAAACAGCTACTCTGAATAGGTTGCATTCCTAAAGCATCAATCTTCTTTGTCAATGTAATAACCTGTGCAGCTAATGCAATAACTGCATCAACTTCATAAATCCCTGCTACCTTGGCTGATTGATCCTTGTAGAAGGCCACTGATAATTGTTGGTAGCCATCGTCTCCAATAACTCGTATGCTTCATCAAAATTTTTTCCTATTAATGTCCCACCTGTAGCTGCATTAATATTGGTTCGGGTAGCACTAAACAACCCATTGTAGAATGTATGAACTTGCAACCACTTAGGAATACCATGGTGAGGACATATTCGGTGTAAGTCCTTGAATCGCTCTCAAGCTTCATATAAAGTCTCAGAATCATGTTGTGTGAATGATGTGATGTCGTTCCCCATCCTTGCAATTTTAGCTGGTGGAAAAAATTTAGCTAAAAATTTTTGAGCTAAATCTGTCCACGTAGTAATAGAACCCAGCGATAATAAATGCAACCAACTCTTCGCCTTATCACGAAGTGTGAAAGGGAAAATTCGAAGTCTAATTGCATCTTTAGAAACCCCATTGTATTTGAACGTATCGCAAATTTCCAGAAAACTCACCAAATGATCATTTGGGTCATCGTTAGACAAACCCCTAAGCTGCACTAAACTTTGAATCATTTGAATGGTACCCGGCTTGATTTCAAAACTGTTTGCTTGAATTGCGAGCCTTTGAATGCTCGATTGTATTTTTATAACAAGCGGCATAACATAATCCCTTAACGATTTCTGTTCATCTTCAGTCATAGCTTCTTGGTTGTTTACATCTTGATTCTGTTTTCACAAGTTTCGGCACCTTCTCTCGATTTTGTCTTTGTATAGTAGTAGCTCCTGACCTTTAGATCGTGTTGGCATACAAAATTCAAGAGTGCTTACGAAAAAAATTAAAACAATTAAAACATAAAATTAAATAAATTTAAACTAAGATCAAATTGATTGAAATTAATATTGAAATAATTACTAGAATAGTTCCTCGGCAACCACACCAAAAACTTGTTGTCCGAATTTGATATTGACAATTTACGTGCAAGTATACACGATTAACAAGTAATAAAGTGATAAGTAGAGTATCGTTCCCACGGAGAAATATTGATAATAATATTCAAGTACTAACTTTGTATCAATTCAATTTTATTTAAACAATTGGAATTAAACTATGAATTTACTAATTTAAAACTAAACCTAAACTTAATAATCAAGGGTTGAATTTACCGGGTAAAAGAACTTACGATTACAACTTCCCCTAATACTTCGTATAAATCTTTCTATCTCTCTTTCCAGTTAATTGATCAAAATAAGTTGTTAACTGAGAACTCAAAGTTATTTATCAATCCTCTTTCGATAGTTAGATAAAATTGTCTATCCTAATTAAATTACTATATTCCTATACAAAATAAGTTAGAATAGATTCATTAAGTTCAAACTCTCATTACACACGACATATAGGTATATTCATATCCTATACACTAACCCAACAATTTAATCCTAAGAAGAATTAACTAGACGTATGTTATCATATTACAATCTAAACCTAGAATTCATCTCCCAATTTCATCTAGGTTATCAAACTAATTGTTGGCCACACAATCATACATTAAGCACAAAATATGACAAATAACTCATGTATGATCAATAAGAACTAGAAACGAGAGTAAATTAATTTAACTAGACAAAGGTTCCATTGCAATCTTAATAATAATTTAGTTCATAATGTAATTGAAAAACATCATTCTCATATTAAACAACATCTTAGAAAATCAAGAAAATAAAAGTAAGAGAAAATAATGAAAACTTAGGTGCAATCTTTAATTCTTCTCTAGCCTTCAAGACCAATCTTCTTCGTGTCGATTCCTTCGATTCATGTCTTCAATTTTCTTCCAATTCCTTGGCTTTTCTCCAATGTTGTCAACCCCCAAAAGTCAGAATATTTCATCCCCACACAAAACCCTAGCATATCTGTAGCTTTAGAGTCCAATTTTGGGAAAACAATAAGTCAAAATTCGCGTCACGGACTAACACAAAAGCGGGGGCACCCATAATGGCGCAGGGGTGCCATAAGGACAGTAGGATGGCGCTAGGGTGCGCCCCCCAGTAGGCTGCCTGCTCCGGTCCAGTTTTCATAGAATCGTCATAACCTTTGATACAACCGTCCGATTGGGCTGAAATTTTGCAAAAAGATAGTAGACATCCAGATCTACAACCTTCATGTTTTGAACTTTGTCAAATTCGAAGTGGGGCATGGTCAAAAAGACAGAAAACCAAGGTACTGCTACAAAATAGTGTGGGTGTTGATGTCTATATTACCAAACACCAATACCTCCTTGATTTCTTTCACTTTTAAGCCTCCAAATCCTTATGTAATGTGTTCATCTCTTCACCACTCATCCACAATTAGTTGCAAGGCTCTAAAATCCATTATTTACGCTATAATTACTCCATTACAATGCCCTTTAGCTTCCTCTTCAAACATCCAACACTTAGGCTCCAATTTTGATATTGTTTCCTCTCAAATGATCATGATTCATTCCAAATGATCATCCCTACAAAATAACATCAAAACACACAAAACAAATAAAAATGAACATAAAATAATTAAAACCCTACAATTTTATTAAGCCGAAAGTACTCAATTCATAGGTATAAAACTCACTCATCAATGTCCAATCCTTTTTCTTCGTAAACAGTGTCGAAGCACCCCACAGAGAAATACTAAGAAGAATAAAACCCTTACCTTACAAATCAGTCAACTGCTCCTTCAGCTTTCTCACCTTAGCTGGAGCTATATGATAAGGTGGAATGGAAATGGGCATAGTACCTGGAATAAGCTCTATCGTGAACTCTATCTCTCGTCTTGATGGTAGACTAGTCAAGTCATCCAGGAAGACATCTGGAAACTCATTCACTATGGGTGGTAACACACTCTCTATAGTCCCACTCCCATCTATTACCAGACTAGCCAACATGTAACTATGAACTCCCCAACTCCTCGAGTTATACAAGGTTGGAACTAAAAAATTCCCACGATCTCTCGTGAAATAAAAGCTATCTCCCTCCGGAGTACACACTGTCACTCTCCCCCTGTAATAATCTATACTTGCCCGAAAAGCAAACAACCAATCCATTCCCAAAATAATATCAAAACCATACATGTCAAGCAGAATGAAATCAAAGTAAAGGATGCGATTAGGTAAATCTATCGAGTACTCTCTACAACTCCTCGTCAATATCACACTTCCCCCAATTGGGGTGTCAACATGCAATGGTGGGTCTAACTGATCTATGTCCAGCCCCAATTTCATGGTAAACATGGTAGATATGAATGAATGAGATGTACCCGAGTCTATCAGAACGCTGGCCCATGAACTAAATACAAGGAATGTACATCGAACCACTGAAGGTCCAAAAGTAGATGCCTCTGGTGTGGCCACTGCATAAACACGACCCTAAATAGTCTGACCTTGTTACCTCCCCCTCTTTATCCCTGCTACCATCCTCCCCTCTGTCCAAGAACTCTAACACTTTGTGCGAAGGGTGCAGACTGGAAATATGGTGCTAGAGGTGTATGGCCTTACTATGGCTGTGGCAAAGGCACTTGAGTATGCTGATAGTAATGTGACCTCTGTGAGCTCTTTGAAGTTTGCCCCTGAGGACAGTTGGTCCTAACATGGCCCGTTTGGTGATAGGTGTTGCAAAGCTGTGGAGCTCTCCACCCCTTACCTTGTACNTTGCTCCGGTCCAGTTTTCATAGAATCGTCATAACCTTTGATACAACCGTTCGATTGGGCTGAAATTTTGCAAAAAGATAGTAGACATCCAGATCTACAACCTTCATGTTTTGAACTTTGTCAAATGCGAAGTGGGGCATGGTCAAAAAGACAGAAAACCAAGGTACTGCTACAAAATAGTGTGGGTGTTGATNTGATTCAACTCCGCACCCCTGGCTAGGATTTCTCTGGGGGCAATCGGTCATTCTATGGCCAAGTTGTCGACACTGATAACAAGTCAAGGGCCTCTGAGGTACTCCCTTTGGAAAGTAATAGGCATAGGATATTAAGGGGCTAACAACTGGGCAGGTCGTTGTGATGTTTGTACAAAATAAGTACTAGTCCTATACCATTTGTCGGTCCCTTATTAGTGTAAACTGGGACAGATGTAGAAGCCTGGCTGTAATTACCCCACTCTGCGTTCGGGACTCTCTAATCCCTCTAAGGTCAACCAACTCCCTCTCAACCTTGGTGGCCCTGATCATTACCTGATCCTTGGTCTCAATAATGTGGTTTGCCAGTCTATCCCTGATGGAGGTCTTCAACCCCTTAACAAAGTAAAGGACCCTTAGTCGCTCCTCTCTAATAACATGTGGGGAAAATCTCCCCAGTGCAGTAAATCGAGACTTATACTGAGTCACCGTCATGTCTCATTGTAGGAGAGTCACGAACTCATCCATAAACCTAATTCGTGCGGTCTCAAGAAAATAGTGGTCATTGAACATGGCCACAAAGGCATCCTATCCCTCCTCGAAATTGTCTATCCGGTTAGCAGCTACTTTCCACCACTAACTAGCCAACTCAATAAACTGAAAGGAGGCACACCTGATCCTTAAATGCGGCTTCATTATCCCCTGTGAGACCAAGATCCTGGTGACCTGCGCTAACCGCTCCTCAGCTACTAGAGGGTCGGGCTGTCCAGCAAATGTAGGAGGTCTCATCCTCTGGAATACCTTAATCATGAAGGTACCCCTGGTCTCGCCACCTACAGTCCTAGTCTCTTGTATGGCTCAAAAATACTCCAGTATAGTGGCCGCAATATCTTGGGCGCCAATGGTCTGCTCCACATCCTCTACTTGGACAGGTGCAGGAGCATGAACAGAAGTAGAAGTAGGAGCAATGACCTCCTCAGTTGTGCTATGAGCAAGAGCAACAGCTCGGGGCCTACCACACAGTTGTGGTGTAGCCGCTCTAGGCCTACTATGCCTAGGTATTACAAGTCTAGAAGAAGTTCTCTTTGGTGGCTTGTGTCTACAAGTCCAAGAAAAAAAATTAATACTTCTTTTCACATTAGACACAACCATTTAAAGGAACATGAAACATATACATGTCAACAACTTACACTTCACAAACAACAACCACATCATGTCTTAACATACACCAAACAAGTTCTTATACTTAACATAATGCTCACTAAAATTTAAAACCATGTGTCATGGCCCTATCATGTTCAACAACACCCCACAGTCTCTAGGTATTCGAACCTATGCTCTGATATCAAAGTTGTCACGCCCCGAATTTTCATAAACCCGGGGAGTGAGTGAAAAGTAGATAAAAGGTCATTAGGTTGGATAAATTGATTTTTCATTCATTTCCCACATTTTCCCATTTTTTCTAAAGTTTTTTAAGTCACTTTTCTTTTATTTTTAGCCTATTTCTTTCAAGTTTCTAAACCCCCCCCCCCCTTTTTGATTTCCTTTCCACCTATTTAAAAGGTGTTTTATACACTTATCAAGTCTTTTAATTTTTCATAAAATTTCAACATAACTTATTTTATTTTTCAAGCCTTTTTCCCACCTATTATTCACAATACTTCATATGTATAAGTATATCACAGCACACTCTCACTCGATGATCATAATTCATGTAAATTAAACATACATCCTTTGTTTTCAACATACACATCTAGTTGTCTAAATATATACATATGATACTCATTAAATAAATATATATTACATATCAATTGGGTTTATACTCTTACACTTTAAAATGGTCCAAGACCTATAATCCACAACTTTTCCATACTAAAATACAAGTCATTTGGGATCATGCCCATACATACAAAATATGCCCCAAGGGCCAAATGTCTACTCAAGTCCCTTTCCTCGCCTTCCTTTAAGACTTCCTCAAGTCTCAAGTATCGGGAGTCTCATCTGTAATATGATATCCCACGAATGGGTCTGCTCAACTGTTGGTATGACAAAATACTAATGCTAGGAACAAATTTAAGGCGTGGCATGTGCAAGTATATATTTTAAAAATTACAATCTCATAATCTCTCAATACTGTGCAATGTCAATATGCATGACACACACATGCAACTCTATCCCACCCATGTCTCGCTTCACGGTTCGCCCCCTTAGCCCACGAGTACTGTTTGATTAAGATCTAATATTTGCATTATTTATTGTGAAAGATAATTTTTTTAGATAGAAAAATTAGGTAAATATGATAAATTATTAAAGAACTGATGTTATGCTAATTTAGGTTAAGTTGAACTTATTTTGCAGTAAAAAGGCTCAAGAATGTAAGAATTAAAGCAAATAGGGAAGCAAAGCTGAGAGAGAACCTCACTGGAGTACCCGTTCGGATGGTGGAAGGTCTTGCATTCGAACGGTGGAAGGTCTTGATTCTGAACGCGAGTGGTAGAATGTGGAAGCTGGAAGAAAGGAGCTTACTGGAAGTTGTGTCCAGATGCATGTCGTCAACCTGCCAATTCTAGTTATAGAATTTAAAAGCAATTAGATCTTCTCCCAAGTTGTCCTATAAGTAGAGGGTGATGTTTGTGTAAAAGGGAGCTTTTTTAGAGTCTCTTATTTTTATTTCTTTTAGGGTTTTTTTATCATGTATAGCTAAGAGGTTTAGCTAGGGCTAAAGGATGACTTTTCAATGAAGTACGGTAATTTTATTGACTTATGAGCTTAATAGTATGTGATATTTTGTTAATTCAACTTTTGATCTCTTAGTAAAATTTTTGCTCTATAAAAATCCTTGAGTCATTGTGCCATGTACATTAATTGCTTGAATTTTCCTGCTAGTCAAATAACTGGTTATTCTACGCTTAAGTTGATCACAACTATTTCACACAATAATATAATTGGAGGATTACTCAGGTTCCTGAATAAACTTTTGATTATAAAAAAATATTTTTTCTTGGTTTTATTGCTAAATTTGGTGACTTGAATCAACCGACATTTGATTCTTGTCTAATTTTAAAAACTAAGTCTTTAATCATTATTGTATGAATTTGAGAGGGAGTACCTGACACTCTAGTATTTTTCATATTTTTTTAATTATTTTAATCAATTTTCTCAATTCAAATATTCTTTTAAACAAAACATCTTCACAAGATTGCTCCAATATTAGTGTGATTGCTCTTGTTTCACAATTCCCTAAGGGTTCAACCTCGATCTTTTGAGAAATATATTACTCTGCTCAACTTGCGCTTGGATTTACACATTTGAAGTTGAAGCAAGTTTTTGGTGCCGTTGCCGAGGAATTGAAAGACAAGGAGCTGCCATCACATCTATTGAGGTTTTTGGTATTTACAATTCGCTGGAGATCTAGTAATTTTGTTCCATTTTTTTATTATTTTTATTGAAATTTATTTTCTTTTTGTTATTTAATTTAGATTATTTATTTATTTTGTTTATTTGTTTTATGAGTTCTTGGCATCGTGATTTAAGTGGTCATTTGATAAGAACAAATCTAGATACTCTATTTTGGAAATTTCTTTGATTCATCAAATTTAAATCATACTTCTCATACAATAGCTGTTGATCCCAATAATAATAGGTGAAATAATTTTCCTAAACATAAGGATCATGAAGATAGGATAAGTAATCACGATTAAAATGATGTGGATAATTTGAATGCTAATCATGGTCGGACTTTACGTGAATATCTGCAACCTGCACATCACACTACACCCTCATGCATCATCTTTCCATTAAATGCTACAAAATTTTTCTTTAAACTTGGCATGATTGCATTGCTCCCAAAAATTCATGGCATGGATTCAAAAAACCCTTACTTGCATATCAGAGATTTTGAGGAGGTATGTGCTACATTCCATGATCAGACTGTGTTAGTGAATACAATCAGGTTGAAACTCTTTCCTTTTTTATTAAAGGAGAAAGCAAAAACTTGGTTGCATTCACTCAGATCTAGGTCCATAGGTACATGGCCAGAGATGCAAAAAGAATTTTTGAAAAAAAAAATTTCCACACACCGCACAATTCTTTAAAAAGGCAATTTATGAATTTTTCTCAAAAAGAGCTTGAAATTTTTTACCAAAGTTGGGATAGATTCAAAGACCTTCTTGCATCTCGCCCACATCATGGCTATGAAGTTGGCGAGTATTGAGTTTCTTTTATGAAGGATTGACCCCACAAATGTGCCAATTTGTTGAGATGATGTGCAATGGTGACTTTATAAATAAGGAACCATATGAGGCCTTAGACTTCTTAGACCGTTTAGCAGAGAGTGCACAATCTTGGGATACCACATCTCAAGAACCTCCTAAAAGTAAGAACATACAAGCATCATCAAGTGAGGGTAAGTATCAGTTGAGGGAAGAAGATAACCTAGGAGCTAGAATTGTCACTTTAGCTAGAAAGGTTGAGGCCATGGAATTTAAAAGGGTTAATGAGATTGACACAGTCCCTATTGAGGAGATTTATAGTATTTGCGAGATCTCTGGACACCCCATGAAGGAGTGTCCAACACTACCTATTCTAGAATAAGTTTTGTATGATCAAACAAATGCTGCAAATACTTTTTCAAAACATTATAACAACCCATATTCAAAAGCATACAACCTTGGGTGAAAAAATCATTCAAATTTTAGTTGGAGGGGTGAAAATCATGCATCACAAATACCTCAACAAAATTCCTCTAGTTTTGTACCCTACGTTCCACCCCCAAAGAGGAATTTTGAGGAGATGTTGCCACAATTCATGCAAAGTCAGACAAACTTTAACAATCAGTAGAAAAATTTTAACAGATAGACTTCACAGGTTATTGATGATATTAAAAGTGCGCTCACTAAATTGGCCACTGCCCATGCCATCAAGAAAAAGGTAAGTTTCCAGCCCAACCTTAACCAAATTCATAGAGTCAATTTAATATGAATGAGACTGGTACATCAGACACTATTCATAAGCAGGTAATGTCTATCACCACACTCTATAGTGGGAAAGTAATTAACAAAACTATTCCTACTAAAGTTCAAGAATATGATGAAATTTCAAAACCTACGGAGAATGGTGATAAACTTAACCAATCTGAAATCACTAAGCTTGAGAAGTATGTTATACCTACACCATTTTTAGTGAGATTACTTACCTCTATAAAGCCAAACATGCACCAATGATATGTTAGAAATTTTTAAGCAAGTGAAAATTAATATTCCCTTGTTGGATACCATTAAACAAATACCTTTTTATGCAAAATTTTTGAAAGAATTGTGTACTGTTAAAAGAAAACTAAATGTGCAAAAGAAGGCATTTTTGACTAAGTAGGTATCTTCCATCATACAACATAGGACTCCACCAGAATAAAAAGACTCAGGTTGCCCCACTATTTCTTGTATTATTGGTAACCATAAAATAGCACAGGATTTATTGAATTTGGGAGCTGGTGTAAACTTGCACCCTTATTCAGTCTATGAGCAATTAGGGTTAGGGGAGTTAAAGCCCACCTCGGTCACACTTTAGTTGGCTGACCGATCAGTAAAAATACCGAGGAGTATGATGGAAGATGTTTTGG
The DNA here is from genome assembly GCA_963454935.2 of Ilex paraguariensis. Taxonomy (NCBI): domain Eukaryota; kingdom Viridiplantae; phylum Streptophyta; class Magnoliopsida; order Aquifoliales; family Aquifoliaceae; genus Ilex; species Ilex paraguariensis. The sequence continues at coordinate 1,806,170 of CAUOFW020002724.1, forward strand.
CTCAGGTTGATATTATTACTTTCCCGTAGATTTCATAATTTTGGCTACTCAACCTGTGTCAAGTTCTAATGCTCAAATTCTTATCATATTAGGCAAATCATTCCTAGCTACTTCTAATGCTCTAATTAATTGTAGGAATGGTGTGATGAAGGTATCATTTGGGAATATGACATTAGAACTTAATATTTTTAATGTGTGCAAACAACCAGGAAATGTTGATGAGGATGTGCATGAAATTAATATGATTGAGTCAATTATTCCAAGCAGAGTATATGAATCTTCTTTGATTGATCCACTTGAAGCATGCTTGCTGGAACACCCTTCTTCGTTAGAGATGAATGATAATAATTCTAAAATTTCCGAGTTGATTAATTTATTAAATTCTTCACAAGTTGTTGAAATGAAGGAATAGAGACATAAATTTGAAGAACTTCCACCAAGAACCAATCCACCAGTTCCATCAAGCGAAAAAGCTCTCAAGCTTGACTTGAAGCAATTACCGGTAGATTTAAAGTATGCATTTTTAGGAGATAATGAGACATATCTGGTAATAATTTCTTCTCATTTAAATTCGGCACAAGAAGGTATGTTGCTATAATTCTTAGAAAGTATAAAAATGCTATTGGTTGAACTTTAGCTGATATAAAAGGGATTAGTCCATTGGTTTGCACTCATAAGATTTACTTAGAGGATAATGCTAAAACATTTAGGGAGATACAAAGGAGACTTAATCCACATATAAAAGAAGTTGTAAGGAATGAGATGCTGAAATTGTTAGATGTGGGAATAATTTACCCTATTGCAAATAGTAAGTGGGTAAGTCCTACACAGATAGTTCCTAAGAAATTTGGTGTCACCTTAGTTGCCAATGAAAATAATGAACTTGTACCACCTAGGACAGTAACTGGTTGGAGGATGTGCATTGACTACAAAAAATTAAATTCTATGACTAGAAAAGATCACTTCCCTTTGTTTTTCATGGATCAAATTTTGGAAAGGGTAGTGTCACACATGTTTTACTGCCTTTTAGATTGTTATTCAGGATATAACCAAATCGAAATTTCCCTAGAAGACCAAGAGAATACCACGTTTACTTGTCTTTTTGGTACCTTTGCTTATTGAAGGATGTCTTTTGGACTTTGTAATGCACCTGCGACCTTTCAAAGGTGTATGCTAAGTATTTTAAGTGATATGGTTGAGCATTTTTTTGAGATTTTTATGGATGATTTTACTGTTTTTGATAATTCCTACGATGACTGTCTTTCAAATCTTGAAAATTTGTTTATTTGATGTGAAGAGAAAAACCTTGTACTTAATTGGGAAAAATGTCACTTTATGGTTCGAAAGAGAATTGTTCTTAGTCACATTGTATCTTCAGAGGGAATTCAGGTAGATATAGCTAAGATTGAATTAATTGCTAATTTACCTACCCCCAAAACTCTTAAGGATGTTAGATCTTTCTTGGGTCACACTGGTTCTATAGGAGATTTATAAAAGATTTTAGTTCTATATCTAGACCATTTTGCCTCCTCCTAGGGAATGACACACATTTTGAGTGGGATGTGTCATGCCAATAAACTTTTGATAAGATGAAAGGCATGCTCATCACTACTCTAATTATGCAACTTCCAAATTGGAGTCTACCTTTTGAAATCATGTATGATGTCAGTGACTATGTCGTAGGGACAGTTTTAGGGCAACATAACAAGAAAAAGCCACATGTCATATACTATGCTAGAAGGACATTCAATAATGCACATATGAACTATTCTACTACAGAAAAGGAATTACTAGCATTAGTGTTTTCGCTAGACAAGTTTAGGTTATACTTAGTAGGATACCCTATTGTTATTTTCACAGATCATGCAGCTCTTAAATATTTGTTGACTAAGAAGGATGTAAACCAAGACTACTTAGGTGGATCCTCCTCCAAGAATTTGGCATAACAATCAAAGATAAAAAAGGAATAGAGAATGTAGTGGCCGACCACTTGTCTAGACTTGTGAGCAACGTGTCAATAGAGACAATGAGGATCAAGAATACATTCCCCGACGAACAACTGTTGGCAATTTATTCAGTACCTTAGTTTGTTGATATTGTGAATTTTCTTGTTAAAGGTAATATGCCACCATCTTGGACTTCTTTAGACAAGAAGAAATTATTAGTTGAAGTAATGACTTTTTTCTGGGATGATCCATATATCTTTAAGTATTGTTCAGATCAAATCATCTAGAGATACGTGTTCGATAATGAGGTAAGTAGTATATTATCTTTTTGTCATTCGGGAGCATGTAGGGGCCATTTTTCTATGAAAAAGACCACAACCAAGGTTTTACCGTGTGGATTTTATTGGCCAACAATTTTCAAGGATGCATATAATTTTTGTAAGGTTTGTGAGCATTGTTAAAGACTTGAGGGATTAACCCGTAGAAATATGATGCCTCTTAATCCAATTTTGATAATAAAAATTTTTGACTGTTGGAGCATTGATTTCATTGGACCTTTTCCCCCATCTTTTGGATATATGTACATTTTAGTGGCAGTAGATTATGTTTCTAAGTGGGTTGAGGTTGTACCATGTCGGACAAATGATCATAAAGTTGTTCTAAAATTTTTAAAAGAAAATATATTTTTTAGATTTGGTATACCTCGAGCCATCATTGGTGATGGGGGATTGCATTTTTGCAATAAACCTTTTGAAGCTTTAATAAAAATATATGGTGTGACACATAAAGTAGCAACCCCCTATCACCCACAGACAAGTGGTCAAACTAAGCTAGCCAATCTGGAGATTTCTTATATTTTAGAAAAAATTGTTAACCCTAATCGTAAAGATTGGTCATTGCGACTAACCGATGCATTATGGGCATACCGTACTGCTTACAAAACCCTGATTGGCATGTATCCGTATAAATTGGTGTATGAAAAAGCTTGTCACTTACCTGTGGAATTGGAACATAAGGCATATTGGGTCATTAAAATGTTTAATTTTAGTTTTGACAAAGTTAAAACCCTACGAAAATTACAGCTTAATGAGCTTGAGGAGATTCGGAATGAAGCTTATGAGAATTCTAAGATTAACAAAGAATGAATGAAGGTATTCCATGATAAAAATATTTCGGGAAAAACTTTTACACCTTCACAAAAAAGTTCTTTTATATAATTCTAGACTACACATCTTTAAAGGAAAACTTTGAACTAGATGGAGTGGTTCGTATATTGTCAAAGAAGGTTTTCCATATGGAACAATGGAGATTGAAAATCCCAATAATGGAAACACCTTTAAAGTTAACAGAAAGCGATTGAAGCCATTCTTGGAGGAAGGTATAGTTAAAGTGGAATTCATCAAGTTGGTGAATCCACACTATGAATGATTCATCCCTAACAATTCAACCCAATTTTTGTATCTTATTGTATATTGTTGTATGTTGCTTTCTTTCCATTTTATTTTTATGAAATATTGCAGATACACATGCACAATATAAGTGCATCCGGTATGTTCCTCTTTACTTTTATTTGGTCTTATACTGCTTATTAATACATTGGGGACAATTTAACTTTTTTAGCGGGGGTGAGCATGCTTGATTTATTTTATTGATCATACATTGTGCTCATGCATCTACAATAATTTGTTTGTTAAAAAAAATAGTAATAATAATAATATTCTTAGGATTTAGGAATTTTTAGGATCAAGTTGTGTCAATTTAGGAGAAAAAGGGTAAAAGTTGAATTTTTTTTCTAAGTATGAAGGAGAACCTCACTGGATATCACGTTTGGACGCGCATGACATAGAGCAAAACACATTGGAACATGCGTCCGAACGCATGACTTAGGGGCCGAACTCTCTGGAACATGAGTCCAGACGTGATTTCATCATGCGTTCGAACGCGAAGTTCAAACGTTTCAAATTCAGGAGGCACGTCTGGACGGGACATGATGACACGTCCAAACGCGTGCTCTTTGGGGCCAATTAATACGTTAGTTGAGGCGCGTTCGGACGGTTGAACCCCATGCGTCCAGATGCGTGTGGAAATTTATAAATAGAAGCAGCTTGAATGAATGTTTGATCTCCTAAACTACATTATGAACTTTTCTCGCCAATTTTAAACTCTTCATCTTCATCATTCGTCTCCTCCATGGCACCACCACTAGCCTCCACATCTAAGAGACCCCGAACCAGCACCTAGGAGCCTCAGGAGGAAGATGACACCACTTTTGACCCGGTTTGTTTTCAGACACTTGAGGCCCGAGTAAGATTCTTTCAATACTATGCCACAAAGTTTTATGTATCTGAGAGAGTGATAAAGTACAACGACTTTGCAAGACTTGAGGCCCGGGACATTATCTGTTACAGGAGATGGGCCAGTTTTATGGGTTGAGAATGGTCTTGTATTCCAGTGCTGGCAAGAGAATTTTACAACAATGCAGACGATTGCAACAATTGCATCTTTCGTACGTATGTCCGGGGTAAGGAGATCAGGGTCAATGCCACTGTTATTTTCAGATTGATTGGGATGCTTCAGGCTTGAGTGGCCAACTCTAACTACCCTCAAAATTACCCAGGTGATATAGTCGAGAGAGAGTTACTTGGGGACGAAGACTTTGTGTGGACTGCGAATTTGAGGTTTCTTCAGCAGGTGGATTTGACAAGTAAGTATAAAATACTTAATCTAATTTCAGTTTCTAATATTTCTCCCCTGTTGAAAAATAACGACATTTACCCTAACTGAGCTAAACTTTTGTATGCTATGGGCATCAGACAAACCATTGACCTTCCCTCTCTAATTTTCACTGAGATGAGACGAGCTATTGTGGACCCAAAAAAGGGGTCCATCCCGTTTATAGGCCTAGCCACAACACTGTGCAAGCAGGCCGGGGTGGTGATCGACACCACCATGGATAGAGCCAAGAAAGTTGTTGTGCTTAACTCTGGTTCTTTTCTGAAGATTCAAAGTGTGATGAGTCCAGCAGCGGGAGAGAAAGGCCAGACAGCTAGGCAGGAGGAGGAGGTTGCTCCTGAGAGGATGACATAGGGGGAGGGGTAGTGGGATCAGTTTCTCAATCTGGAGGAGGATTTAGATTTACCAGTGGATGAAGACACTGATCCTAGGACTGTCATGCAGATACTGTTTGGGATTTTACGGGGTCAGAGAGAGATGAGAGAGTTGAGGGTTCAGATGAGGGGGCTAGGTCAAAGTTCACAAAGTCAAGCAGACCCTTCATCTTAGTGTGTTTCTTCAAGGTCCTGGAGTGATATGTTTTTTTTTTTTGAAAAAGAATGTTTGTTTGTAGAAATCAAAACCTATTTTGGGTAGATTTTTGTTTAGGCTTGATTTCTTTATCTTTTGGAATATGCATTGTACAAAATTTCAATATTATATGGAATGCGTATTTTGATCCAAAGTGTTATTAAATATCTAAATAACATTTTTATGCATAATTTGATACCACAATATAGAAATAATTTACGTAGCTTTAAATTTGTAACTGTTTAAGCATCACATAGAACTTTATTCTATATTTTTGTATCTCATATCATGTTCTTATAAAAATTCACAATTTGTACACTTTAGACTTTACCAAATTGAAAATGTGTTAAGTATTTTACCTTGAAAACTTGAAATATATAGTAGAGATGCATAAAAACTCTGGTGAGTTTTGATTCAATCTTCCTTGGATGGTTATTTACCTTTACTCAAAAGAATTATTTTTTCCCACAAATTTTCTTCAATAGTCTCATTATTTTTGTTTTGGTCAACACCAATATTGTGAATGATTGCTTCACTTTAAATTATTTGCATGAGAAGTGTGTTATCAAAAACTCTTGAGATATGATTTTAGGTCATCTTTGACATTATTTGAGCCTGAGCATTATTCTTTGAATATTATTATCCCTAGGAGTCGTGATTGAGTCTTTCAAAAAAAATTATTTCTTACACTCAATATATAATAACCAAACCATTGAAAAAATAACATCATTTACCATTGGTTATCCTGAGATTGAGCTTTTTATTACTTACATAATTTGAGAGATGTTGGTTGGGGGAAGATGTTCAAAGGTAGGGAATGAAAGGGGAATTTGTATACTTGTGAATATTTGTATTAGATGTCATGATAAAAAAGTATATACATTTAGTTGTCCTGCTAAAAAAAAAAAGGAAAGAAAAAGTTGAGAAAAAAAAAAGAAGAAAGACAATATGTCTAGCCGTGAAAAAAAAAAAAGATAATTGAAAGAAAAAGAAAAGAAAGAATAACAAGCATCTATTTGAAAAGAAAAAAATATGAGCAAGTGTTGGAAACTGTGCTTCTAAAGGGAAAAGAGTGAAAGACTATGAAAAGAAGATTGGTTGTGTAATGTATGTGTTCTCTTGGGATAACTTTTTGAATTCTTCAATATTTTTCGTTTCAAAACCCTAATCCCTAGGCCCCGTTACAACCTTGAACAAAAACCTATCTGATCTCAAGAGTGTATTGATGGATGCATAACTTGTATGAATAAGGAAGAGAATAGTGATTATTTATTTATCATATGTTGATTTCTTTCATGAGACTATGTCAAATCCTTTTCTTTTGGAGTACGGTTATTTTGACAGACATGTGAGCAATATTTTGTTTTGATTTAAATATCTTCTTCTCACATGTGATATTTGAGGGAATAGTCACTATAATTTGAGAGAATCCTTTGTGAGTGAATTATTTAGTGAGATTTGGCATTGAGACGAATAGTTGATAGTTGTAGAGGTGATTACAAGATAAATTATTGACTTGGTATAGTTAATTCACACTACACACGAGTTTATATGGAAACATGATAAGTGCATACAGTTATGTATCGTAACGTTCTATATTTTACTTTACAGGTGCTTATAAAAAGGTTACAACTTAGAATTTTTATATTGCGGTAGCAATTTGTGTTATAAAATTATTATTCAGTTATTTGATCACAGAGTGATGTTTGTGGGTATCATCTCTAGAAACCCTTACAAGATTATACTCATCCACTAGGGGAAACCTAGGGATTTAAAGGCTTGTTGCATATGCTAAATGCAATTGTGAAGCCTGTGAAAGTGGTTTTGTTTTGTTCTTGATTAGTGATTTTAGTTTTGTTTTTTGTTTACCTTACTAGAGACTAGCAAGGTCTGAGTTGGGGGGTGTGATTAAGATATAATATTTGCTTTATTTATTGTGAAAGATATTTTATTTAGATAGGAAAAGTAGGTAAATATGATGAATTATTAAAAAACTGATGCTATGCTAATTTAGGTTAAGTTGAATTTATTTTGCAATAAAAAGGCTCAAGAATGGAAGAATTAGAGCAAGGAGGGAAGCATAGCTAAGAGAGAACCTCACTGGAGTACGCGTTCGGATGGTGGAAGGTCGTCCAGATGTGAGTGACAGAATGTGGAAGCTGGAAGAAAGGAGCTTACTAGAAGTTGTGTCCGAACAGGAAGGAAACACACATTCGGACGCGTGTCTTCAGCCTACCAACGCCAGTTATAGAATTTAAAAGCAATTGGATCTTCTCCCAAGTAGTCCTATATATAGAGGGTGAAGTCTGTGTAAAAGGGAGCTTTTTCAGAGTCTCTTATTTTTATTTCTTTTAGATTTTTTTTATCATGTCTGGTTAAGAGGTTTAGCTAGGAATAGAGGAGGATCTCTCAATGAAGTACGGTAATGTTATTGACTTATAAACTTAATGGTATGTGATATTTTGTTAATTCAATTTTTGATCTCTTAGTAAAGTTTTTGCTCTGTAAAAATCCTTGAGTCATCGTGTCATGTACATTGATTGCTTGAATTTCCTTGTGAGTCAAATAACTGGTTATTCCACGCTTAAGTTGATTATAACTATTTCACATAATAATATAATTGGAGGATTACTCAAGTTCTTGAATAAACTTTTGATTATAAACAAGGGTGTTTTCTTGTTTTTATTGCTAAATTTGTTGACTTGAATAAACTGACATTTGATTCTTGTCTAGGTTTAAAAACAAAGTCTTTAATTATTATTGTATGAATTTGAGAAGGAGTACCTGACGCTCTAGTATTTTTCATATTGCTTTAATTATTTTAATCAATTTTCTCAATTCAACTATTCATTTAAACAAAACATCTTCACAAGATTGCTCCAGTATTAGTGTGATTGCTATTGTTTCACAATTCCCTAAGGGTTCGACCTCGGTCTTCCGAGAAATATATTACACTGTTCAAACTGCACTTGGGTTTACACATTTGAAGTTGAAGCACTATCATTGACACGATTTTGGATTTTTCACCACAGGATCAACCCTCATAATGCATTATACCAAGTGCTCAACCCACACCATGTTTCCAAGGATTTATGTATGCCAAGATGCCTTGATTTTTCTCAATATAAATTCTATGGAACATTTCATCAACAAATGGCGTATAGCTTAAAATAGGTCTCATTCATAAAGTAAATCATAACTTCAAATTCACAATACTTTATTTTACATGAATGTGAGACACAATTCAATGAATTAAACATATGATCAAGTTTCATGTTCATTACGTTCACAATTTCTCAAAAAAATACAAATACACAAACTACCAACTCATGGAATAAATCATAACTCTCAAATTACAAGAGTTTCTCTACATGAACATAAGGTAGAATATAATAATCCAACACATATTTAAGTTACACCTTTATCATTGTAACAAATTGTCAAGAAACTCAAATAACACAAAAGTACCTAAACTACTAACTCTAAGTTTTCAAAACAACTACCACCTAAGCGATTTTCTAACAAGAAGTAAACACCTACATTATTCAATCAACACATAGAAAGGCAAGGAAATTTAAATCTATTCCTAAACTTAGCAAAATATAATACCTAAAATGATTTTTCTCAAACCGAGGGAGTTTTGTTTACTGTGCAACCAAACCGATCGGTGAGAATATATTTCTTGTTGAGAGGAACAACTTCCTAGAAGGAAATCTTGCAAGAATCTTGGCTTTGGAGTGAGTTTTGGTAACTTAAAGCTTAGAGAACCTAGGGTTTTTCTTCACTTTCTCTCCAGGAACGTGTTTTGTCCTTTCTCTAGACCAAAGAGTGATATTTTTACACTAAGGGGGCTATATTTATAGTGGGGGATAAAGGTGCAAAATGACCCTTTTACCCCTAATAAATTTCAGATCCTGTTACACCATAACCCGTCCCGAAAATGCCTCAATTCAACATTTTGATTTAACCAAAGTTATTAAGATTATTTTAAATAAAAATTTTTAAAAAATAAAGTTTTGCCTGTGGCCGGTCCCACCCGGGATGTCATTTTGGTCTAATTTTTGAAACTGTTTTCATTTAGACTCAAATTCACACAATATGTGTATTTTAACATTATAAGCATATTTCTCTTCTATGACATACTCAAATTATGCTCTTAAACATGACTTAGGCCTAAATGATGCATATGTAGTGCTCTACTAGCAAATTATGCATAAATAGTAGTATCTTACCGGCAAAACGAAAAATTTATTCTCATTTTTCAGATCTCTACAATTTAGCCTTACAACTTGTGATTGTATTTTTTCATCATCAGCTTCTTGAGAGTGTATGTATTAATACATACAGTAAACACCAAGTTGGGAGAATGCACAACCACCTAATTATATAAAAATAGAAGAACAAAATAAATGTAAGTAAAATTGATTACATCGAAAAATAATATATTTCATTGCAAGAATGCAACACTTAGTTTACCTTATTATCATGTACATTTATTTAATCTTTTCATATATCTTTTCATTTCACACCAATCCTACAAATATTAAATCACAAAGTTAATCAAAGCATTGATTATTTTAATTCTTCATCTTCAATAAAGATAAATTTGTAATAAAATGGTACCATTTATTTGCAATTGGATAGGAAGTCCTACAACAAAACTTCGGGGTAAACGATATTCGTTGTGCAATTCAACCTATCTTCAGGAAGAATGACACTTATACGATCAAAAGATATACATCTGAATAGTGCCACATACAGGTGTCCATGGCTAAACACTGGTGTGTGCAAATTGACCCCAATGAATTTTACAAACTATCCTTGAGATTTGTTGATTGTCATAGCGTACGTCAATTGAACAAAAAATTGACGTCTTGTCATTTGAAAAGACAAATCTAGAGATGTTAGTGAAAAATATATTCTTGGAATGAAGACCAAATTGCCAAATTTATCTCCAGTTAAGATCTGAGCTTCAGTTACACATGTGGCACAACTGATAACCATCAATCGCCTGCCATTACAAAGCTCATCCTTTGGCACTATATTTCTCAACAACATTATTGGGCAACCCACCTTCAAGTCTAACTTAAACGGTAGTAACCTAGAAGGGTCTAGCGAGTTTAAATACTCATTAAGATATCTATTCGTGATGGATCCATCAAGTATATAATAGTTGACTATTTTTTCAGCAACTAAATATGTAATTGTTTGTCCTGAAAAAATATTCAATGCAGCAGCATTTATAGCACTAACATCGTCATTCCTTGCAAAAAGAATTGTGCACTTGGTTAGAAAGTTTGGGGTCACTGAACCAACCATTTCCAAATGTGGATAGATTTAAAATATCAATTCTTGAAGAGTATGACACTTGTGTATTGTTGGTGGAAGTTCCACAATTTCTTGTGGATTGGTTCTAACCTAAAAATTAGATGTAAAATCAGAGAATAAGAATAATAATAGTAATTCAAAATAATATGTTATATAACTAATAATCAATGAAATATTACCTCCATTAAGAATTTGTAAATTCAACATTTTTAAAATTTGTGTTATTTAAACGCATGTTTAACCCCAAAGTCAAAACATGTACATTCCTTCACAATACAGATCGCCTTAATGACGCACCTACAATTTGCTCGCAGACTCCTTTCAGTATAACTGACAAGATTTGTCGAAAGTCTCATCCAAGAACAACAGTGATACTCCCAAATATATTTTGGTTATCACATATATCCTGAAGTGTATGATCCACTGCCTCAACACAATACCTATTCTACATAGGAACTTCATCTCAATTATCAATTTAGTCGATCTACACAATTCTGAGTGCATTGATTGCTTGGTAAACCCACAAATCAAATTTTCAAGCATAGTCAATGGGATGCAAAAAGTTGAATGTGTTGTGCGGCCTCCCATTAATAATAAAGATGCAATACAGGATGAAGCCACAGTAACCACGATATATCCCCAGTTGCGCATTTTATTAGCAACTATATTATACATAAACGTTTTTCTCGTGCCAGCACCTCCACTTAAGAAAAAAATAGTTCCTTTATTTTCAATTATTGATGAAGTTATTGAAGGATAAGTAACATGTTGTGCATCATTTAGACAATTAATATTATTTTGTACATCCGACCGTTGTGTTTCATGTTGGAGTTGTTGATGCTCAAACAGTAGTCTATTACCAACTATTGCATTCTAATTCCCAATCGGTTGGGGCATGGGTGGAAAGTCAAATAAAATTTTGCCTAACTCATGGAGTAACTGATCCAATAGAAATATACCATAATTTTCAACTTGATCATAAGTAGGATTAGAAATGCCAAATATTACATGGATCTTGTGTTGTAGGTCATCACATATGCATCGAGAATTGATTCCATAACTCAAGTGGATGCACCAGAGTGCATTTTGTGAGAATAATACTAAATAGTCTCCTCAAATGGTGTTCCATTTTCATGGTTGAAGCCTCCTGCATACATTGTACCCATTCTCCATCATCTTCCAGAAGTCCTATTGCAACGCATGCTGTTTTAAAAGTATTGTATATAATATTATATACCGTGCATAAGTTGTCAAATGATGTTGATTGTTTGACTACAGTTAATAACAAACGCAGGTAAAATCGATTTGTTGAATTTGGGCTAGCAAAGTACATTATACCAATTGCACACCCCCCCCTTTGTCTTGGTGTCCATTTATGTGTTTTCTTATTCCAAGTAAATTTTTGTGGAAACTCTTGGTAGCTTAAATCATGTGCAGATTCATTTGAAGCGCAACATTTAAAAAATCTTGTCAGCGTTGAATCCTATTGTGCACCCCTAGAAATGACTGTATCAAGCTTTTCGGTCATATTAAAAATAACACGATGCATCCTAGGTAAATGAAGTTCTAAACGTACAAAGGATAGAATCTCTTCATGCATAGGATTACCAAATAATCATCAAAGCAGCTTCTGGAGATGCAATATACCTAGCATCCAGATATTGTGGGATCTCATTTCCTCCTCCCAACACCATAGTGGTACGATTATGACCTTTGTAAATATACTTGTGAATGTACTTCACGCATCTTATTTCCACACAAACTTCCACATTGATATGATTGTTGAACATTTTAGAAAGATACGAATTGTATGGTACGACATCCCTATTATCTACTTGATGACCCCCCCCCCCCATCGTATAGACGCCACCATTCTCACGATAACGATATACAGGATATCCATCTTTGTCTATACTCGTTGATTCTACAAATTTTTGAGGATACATTTTAGTGCATATACTATTTTCCATACATGATGCATTCGGATTCGGGTACCACATGGTCCATGTATCATTCAACTCTTGATTGTATCAAAAAGAATAGGATTATTGTCAGGATCTAAAAATTCAATGCATACCACATTGTCTACCTGGCCACATGTTTGTATTTTTGTCTTGCCCATGAAGGAACAAAGTGCATGGATATGTAGCAAACCCCGTTTTTGGAATTCGATTGTAAAAACACGTGTTATCTTTTTTTTCCAAATAATTGTTTTGTTTCTATCTTCTTCATCAAAAATTTTCTCTTTAACTCAAAACCTTGGGCAACTAAATTAGGACGGTAATAAACTGTTTGATGTGATAATAGAGCTGAAGAAATTTTAAGCCAATTGGAATTTGCAGTTATGGCGAGAAAGATATCTGTGTATTGATTGTACCGTGAAATAGCCATTGAATCTTGAAAGATTTCAAACATATGCCTTGCGCTTCCAGTGAAGAAAGATGACAAAATCATCCATTGACCAATTTGTTCTGGACCTAGCTCATCTACACAAACATCTATAAGGCCTTTGTAAAGTTCTGAATGGAGTTTTGCTTGATTAAGTTTATAATATATCAACCGATTTTGTTCTGTTGAGGCCCAAACATCTACTAAAAACTCTTGGAATAATTTTTCTTCCCTCAAAATTATTGAATATTCAATTGGATGTTGAAACAAATGATAACATTAATATTGCACCTGAGTCAATCGATTAGTTGAGGGTTTACCAAGAGAAGGGTCTCACTACCTTAACTCATTTTCCATCTAAGCTCACCGTGAGAGAACAATAACGCATAATGCAATGGTAAATATGTCGGGTGGCATTCATTGATTTGCATCAATTCATTATTTCCTCTCAGATGCAGAAAAATATCTCTCATACCACTTCACTCACTTCCATCTCCTGGTAATATTACCGCAAGCTCATTTGTCGTAGGGAGATTATATCGTTGTCTATCTAATGTTGGATTATAACGAAGATGAGCAGTTAAACTTGACCTGTCAATTCTGATTGACTTAAAATCTCATAAGCTTGCTGAAATTTATTTGGGAATGAATTTACATGAGAAAAACAATCTTGAATAATTTTCAAAACATCCCTTTGCAACTGGGGATTTCTACTACTGCGAAAATCTTTTTTTTTTTTTTTTGAAAGAGAAAATTTTATTAATTGAATCTCAAAATTACAAGAATCAAAAAACATAAATTCTTTTAACATAAAACAGTAAATGTTTTTTACAAAAAATTGTTGTACAGCTGCTGCATTTTCCAGCTCCTTTGATCAGAGCATAAAAGACCTTCATTGCAACCAGGTAGCAAGCAACAGCAACCTGGCAGTATGCATCTCCAATCTATAACAACAACCAAGCATCAGGAACCTAGTAGTTTAATAACAAATCCATCACAGCAGTGCAACACAGCAGCCAACACCTCACAGCACCAGCTAAAACCTACTCTATCCAATACGAGTATCTTCCCTATGATTGCAAACCCACTGTCCTACATCAATACCATTCTGATCGCAGTAGGCAGACAATCAACACTACACATATCAGAAGAATATTTGTCCAATACTGCCTTATTAGCTAGGTAATCTACTACCATATTTGATTCTCTAAAAATATGCCTCAACTAATACTCCAAACACCCCAACAATTCCTTTATTTGATCCAACATTCTCAAACAATACCAAGCACAACCTCTTTTGCCCAACACAACATTTACCAGAACAAAAGAGTTTGATTCAATTAAGACGTTGCATCCATCAAACCATGGTTTTTTTATCAAATTGAGCCCATCTAGAAGAGCCCTTAACTCAGCTACCATGTTTGACACTTCCCCATAATAAAAAGAACCTACTACCACCACAATTCCCCATTCATCTCTCGACACCACCCCTCCTCTAGAAGGCCCTGGGTTACCTTTAGAGGCCCCATCCACATTAAGTTTAAACCATCCATTACCAGGCCTATCCCAATAGATTCACTTAGCTTTTGTCACTATATGAAAAGAAACTCTGACCTTGAGCCATTGCAAAACACTCAAGTCCTTGCTCAAATCCTGCACCTTAGCTCTCACATTTCTCCCTTGAAATCTTAAGATGTTACAAACCTTAAGAAAAATAGAGTAGGAATTCAACATACCTTCCCCTGCATCTCTCCTTCCAGAGTTGCCAATGTACCAGCAATTGCACGCTTCTAACCTGCCCATGAACAACAAATTGCTTCTTAAATATCCTTACCAACCCCCTAAATCTCACCAAAGAACATTCATTTTCAATCAACTGAAAGCCTAGAAGACCAGCCAATCTCCTCTAGATAGCATCAACATAAGGGCATCCAGCAAATAATGCTTAGAACTCTTATAATGTTGAAAGCAAAAAGAACATCTACTAACAATTGGAATACCAAGTTTCTGCACATTCATATCCACAACAATAGCACCCTTTAAAATTTTCCATCCTAGCACCAAAATCAGTGTGATTGACATTCCCCACAACAACCTTAGAATGCATTACCATCTTTTGGAAATAAGGCCTCAACATTTCACAGCATTTAAAATGACTTCTCCCTAAACTCCTCAACACATGCTTCCCTTTCAAGAACTTAGTAGAAAAAACTTGGGCCCTTAAAGAAGATCCTTGTATTAATCCCCATACCTGCTTCATTCTAAAAGCCATCTGAATATCCTCAAATTTCTCAAACCCAAACCCCTTCCTCCATAGGCATTGACACCTTTCTCCAAGACACCTAGTGGCTCTTATGAATATCCCCTTTATTGGACCAAATAAAATGGGCCACTAGAGAGTTTAGCTTATGCAACACAATTTTGGGTAAATTCAAGCATGCCTGCAGATGAATAGGCACAGAACTCAACATATACTGTACCAAAACCAACCTGCCGACGTTAGAAAGCATTCTAGAATACCAACCTTCCAGCCTCTTTTTGAACTTAACAATAACCTCCTCAAAATCACTTATTCTTGTTCGGCCCTTTATAATAGGGCATCCCAAATAAGTGGAGGGACACTGTTTAATAGGAATAGCAACAACACTTGTAAGGACCTGCTTCCTGGATGTAGCAATATGTTTGGAACATAACATAGAACTCTTCTGTAAATTCACCTTTTGACCAAAACTCAACTCATAAGCCTTGATAAACTCAAATAGATTCACAAAAGACTGTTTATAGCCTCTTAAAAAGATTAATGTCTCATCTGCAAATAGCCAATGATTGACCAATATTGAGCCTCTTCCCAAATGAAAGTTGTTAACCAATCCATCCAAAAACAACTTTTTTAAACCCATGCTAAGGACCTCATCTGCCAAAATAAACAAACAAGGGGAAATAGGGTCCCCCTGTCTTAGCCCCCTAGAAGTAGGAAAAAAAACCTAACCTCCTGCCATTCACACACACAGAAATAAATTGATTATCCAAACAATTAGCAACAATCTTCAAAAACAACTCAGAAAACCCAAACTTTCCTAGTACTCCTAACAGAAAATCCCACTTCAATATGTCATATGCCTTCATCATGTCAAGCTTCAAAATTACATTGCCAACTTCAACCTTTCTGTCCAATTCACCCATTAGCTGAGCCAGGGAAACACAATCACCAATATGCTTCCCTTGCAAAAAATCATGTTGCTCAAAAGAAATTAAACTAGAAAGCAAAAGGGTCATTCTAGAGACCAACAACTTAGTAAACACTTTATAAAGAAAGTTACATAAGTTGATTGGTCTAAAATCAGCAAAGGAAACTGGGTCAACTTTTTTAGGAATCAAGGTTAATAAGGTAGCATTAACACACCTTGGCACCTTTCCTCCTTTAAGGAAAAAATTAATTGCAACCACCAAATCCTTCTTAATAACCTCCCAAGCAGCTTGATAAAACAACCTAGACAAACCATCAGCTCTAGGAGCACTATGCACAGACATAGAGAACACAACATTTTTAACCTCATCCTTAGTAGCTTCTTTAACAAGCTCCTGATTAGCCTCCTGATCCACCATCCTAGGAATCACAGCAAGTAATTCCTCATCAACCATATGCTGCTTAGATTTTTACAAATTGGAATAAAACTGCTCAGTTACATGTCCAATTTCTTCCTCAAAATACACCTAATCCCCATTAGAATTTTGAATTCTAGACACCTTGTTCCTGACTGCCTTACCTTTTAGCTAAGGCATGATAAAACTTGGTGTTTCTCTCACCCTTAAGTGCCCATTGCACATTTGCTTGCTGCCTCCAATATTTCTCCTCCATCCTTAATGCATTCTCCAATTCAATTTGAGCTTTATCTAGCTCCTAAAAATTACTCAAAGAATTATCTTGCTCAGTCAACACTTTTGCCTTCTGAACATCAATTTCACCCTGCCTTATTTTGTCAAAAATGTTGCCAAACACCTCCTTATTCCAAACTTTCAAATGAGCTTTTAAGTATTTTAACTTCAAAAAAGATTTTCAATGGGATTCTCCACATAGAAACCATCCCATTTCTCAACTACCAAAGCAATAAAACTAGGATGCTCAACCCACATATTTTGAAACCTAAAGTAAGAAATCCTCTATTTTTGAGAATCTAAAACTTTAAGCAACAAAGGGCAATGATCAGATTTTCCTCTAGCTAAATGCACCACATTAGTTCTGAAAAATTTCAAATTCCAACTAGGATTGAACAATACTTTATCAATCCTTTGCCACATCCTAGTGGCATCATGATGATTATTACACCATGTGTATTTACTCTCAGAAAAACCCCCATCAATCAACCCTACATCATTAATAAAATTCCCAAATTCCTCCATAGCTACCATAGAAGGAAAAGCACCACCCAGCCTTTCCTCAGAGTTTAAAATAGAATTAAAGTCTCCAACCACCATCCATGGACAATTTACTGGAATAGAGAGATTTAACAAGTGCTGCCATAAAGGCCTCCTTAATACATAACCATAACTAGCATAGATGACAGACAAATAAACCACTTTTGATCCTAAGTAAGATACTTCAACAGTTAGGGCTAGCTCAAAATGACACAACACCTTAACTGTTACCCTATCATCGCACATCAACCAAATATACTTTTCAGCTGGCTCATTAAACACAAAGCCATTTAGACCCAAACAAGAGGCTAAGGTAGGTAACTTCCTGACCTCTAATTTAGGCTCCTGAATAGCAACCATACTAATATCATTCATTCTAACCAACTTTTTTAACCTCCTCCTAGGAGCAGCTTTACCAATTCCTTTAATGTTCCAAGATAGGAAATTCATCATAAAAACTTAGAAGACAAGTTACCTTTGGACCTTAGTCTTATAGAAGCATCACTAGAGATTTCATTAAGAGCACTATCATCAGAATCTTCCTCTTAGATCTTTCCATCTCAGAACCACTTTCATCAGACATGAAACCCTTATTTGGGGGATCTGTTCTTCTAATCAATCCCACATCATCATCCATGGAACAACTCAAACCCTTTCTTGGAGCATACCGATGCACCACATAAAAGGAATTACCATAAGAAGTAGAAATTTTTTTATTTTCCTGACAACAAGGCAAATTCTCACTAGCACTCCCTGCAACATTCAAAGGAGTCCTTACCACTTCCACATGATCACCCCTTGACAACTTATTCAGTAACATACCATCATTATGCATGACACATTGATCTTCTGCCAAAATTCCTTGTGTCTATTCAGACTCAATAAACTGAACTCCAGACCGAAAAACATCCACATTAACACTTGGTAAGACCCGTGCAATCACCACAGACTCATTGTTTTCAGGCACTACAACACACCTATCCAACAAATATTCACTCCCCAAAATATTTCCATCCACCATCCCAGCTTCATCCACCATTTTGCTGATTCACCCTCATACCATTGTCCAATATCTCAATTTCATTCTCCTCATTCAAAACAGCAAAACTATTCTCCATTACAATGTTATGGACAACAGTTTTCTGTCTATACTCCTTCCTTGGCTTCACTCTATGCTCATCATTGGCAACAACTTTACCTTCCCATTCTTCCACCCTTCAACATGACCAGTGTCATTCATAGGATCAAACTTCTTTTCAGAAGTAACAACCATCTCCTCCTTCTTATTTTTACGACATAAAGTCTCATCATGCCCCTGCTTAAGACAAGCAAGACAGTATTTATAATCTTTCTCATAGACTATCCTATGCCATCTCCCACTCATCGCTCCCATATCTAACCAAAACCTCTTAGGATTGTTAGCTAAGAGGTTCATTTCCACACAGGGCCTAGCAACTCCAGGCCTAAACATCTATAGAATGGCATTATCAATCATCAAGATCCTCCCTATAGGACTTAGGATATCACACAAACTATCTCTATTAAAGAGGTGAATGGGCAACCCTAGTAAGGATACCCAAACAGAAACAATAGGTGGTTCTATTCATGGGTGGAACTCAGGGAACCACTTAAAGAACCAAAAAAGTAATCCCTTTATATAGGTAGTATCCTTCAACCATGTCTTTGCATAATCTTTATACAAGCTAAACCTGATCAGCACATGCCTAGGGTCCAAAATTCCAACAAAGAATTCCCCTTTTGGAAGCCACCTCAAAGTGATGATTTCCAGAAATGGCTTCCCGTACGCATACTTGCCAATTAAGGTCTGATGAAAACCTTTAGACAATTCTAGAGTTTTATCTAGCGACCAATACATGCCAGGTTCTCCGTTGTTATAAACAGCTCTCTTCGAAGGCTTCGAAGTACGCACAAAGGAGAAAGAAATAGTCGCAAGCAATACTCCCAAATTACTACCCAGAATATGATCATTAGAACTTACAAGGTTACTAGAACCAGCATTCATAGGAAATTCATGAAGCAAATGAGCATCTGAAAGAATCTGAATGTTCACAAAAATTCTCTCGTTCAAAGGAAAAAATCAAAGATGAAACAAGATGAGGATTCAACTGATTTTGAGTTAAAAGAGGATTATGAGGCATAGATTTGATGTTAATACACCCTGAAGGTTCAACACAAGTCACAGAATTCATTCCAGAAGTGCAAAAATTTTCAATAAATTTTTAGTGTTCGAAGGTTTTTTGAACATGGAGGCAAGGTTCTTGAGAATATCTGGAGGTTTGGGCAGGATTTGTTTTGGATCTTGATCAGAATTCATGATTAATCAAAAAAACAATCAAGAAATCTAGAAAGAATCAACATAAATTAAAAAAAAATAAGAAAATCAAAGACTGACGTAGATGGTTTTTTAGAGAGAAGTTAAAGCTTCTCTCTCTAAACAGAATTAACTGCCTCATTTTCAAATTGTTGTGAAAATCTAAAGCTGAATTAGAATCATAAATGTACAATAGACTGTACACCTATTCATGACCTCCTTGTGGTATGAGCAATCATGTTCAATGGCGCAATTCTCCATAAATAGTGAATGATGTAGGACCTCTTCCACTTAGTAATCTAGGATCCAGTGTAGTACCAAGACTCGTAAAAGCATTAGTTGCATTATATTCTTGTACATATTGCCGAAACGACATTGATTTATCATCATTGCCATCATACAACTCTTTAAGTGCTGAAGGGGGTGCAACAATGAAGGTAACATAATCTTTCCTTGCAAACAACATGTTCTAAACAAAACACGTGATGAAGTTGAAATGGCAAAATTTTCGTCCTTCTAGTATAAGGCTGAATAATGAGAACATTCTACTATCATACTCCCAAGTGAATATCGAACTTCCAATACATATGTTTGAGAAGCAACTCCAAAACTCATAAATGAATTTTCTCCTAATTTATAAGCACTGCATAGATCAAATTCAAATGACCAAGTTAAAAATTATGTACTCAATGATTTTTTTTGTATCATTTCAATTGCATAATCATTAGAATTTCTTATTTATAACAAACACCTGGATGATGACCTAGATACATTTATTTGTTCTAGCACAAATTCAAGAATTTTTGTAGACACAATCATAAATTGACTGCGAGCTCTTTTAGTTGCTGCTTGGTCTAATTGAGCTTGATGACAGCGGCTTGGTGTTAAAGACGGAAAAAATCTTGGCTAAATAAGTAGATGTGTTGACCTCTCGCATTCACGATGTGCACGTTGTGCCAATTGGAGGTTTGATATAACACCACAGGTGGTTTCCTAAATTTTGAATTTAATAATATCGTTCTGAATGATATGCAACAATTGTGTATTTATTAATCAGAAAATCATTAAATTGTACCACTTCGCACACACTGTTTTTTCCTTTTCTTTGCTTGAATAATTTGCCTTTTCTTTTCCTTTACTACTACCATTCGCCTTTTCCTTTGATTTTTTGTTCTCCTTTAAGAATACAATATGGATGAGCACATAATAAATTGAGTAACATC
Source organism: Ilex paraguariensis (assembly GCA_963454935.2). NCBI lineage: Eukaryota > Viridiplantae > Streptophyta > Magnoliopsida > Aquifoliales > Aquifoliaceae > Ilex > Ilex paraguariensis. The sequence goes on from CAUOFW020002724.1 coordinate 1,827,106, forward strand.
AAATCAAGAAATGTGACATGACACCACCTCAATTATGTGATTAAGATCACGCTCATCAAGAATCACAACGCTTGTATTAAATAGAATTGACATTTTAAATAGAATTGATCTAGAATTGACCTAGAAATGTGTAGACATTTTAAATAGAATTGATCAAGAAGAAGTAAGAAGAAAACATGAAGCACCGGTAATAAGATGCATGATAAAAAGATCAACTTACTGCGTACTCTAGATGTAAATCAATTTGTAATAAGGAGGAAAAATTATATAGTAAGTATGACATGGTTTATACTAAAATATTATACTAAAGATTTTGATAAAATCTATATAATAAATAACTTACATGTCCAAAAATGGTGACATTGTCCATTTGGATATTGATTTTGGTGTTGAAGTGATGATGTGTACGCAATTATTGGTGTAAAATGTTAAACATGCAAATCTTTAAAAAAAAAAATCACTGAACTTAGAGATGTTGAGTGTTTTATGTGTGTTTAATAGAAATTTTTAAATTTACACAAAATTGAATCGTAAATTAAGAAATATAATAAAATCAACCTAAATCAAGATATAAAAAATAAAGTTGTAACATATAACATTTAACAACAATCAGCTAATGTCAAAGCATCTACAACTAAACAAACACCAACATTAAACATTAAAACCAATAAAATCCTATCAAAGCATACAGTACTAACATTTGGTGCAATCGGTTGTATGTATTTTTTTATATTGGTCACTTGTTATTTTTTTTGTTTGTGTGAAAGTGTTGATGAAAATAGACTAGTTTTGAATTTTTTTTCCTGCGACTGCAATTAGTTTCAATTGTTTTATTTTTATTAGTCACTTGTTATTTTTTTTGTTTTATATTTTTTGTTTACATGGAAAAATTGGTAATTAGCTTGGATTTTATTTATTTTTTATTTTTTTGGTGTAATAGGTATCATTTATTTATTTTTATTGGTAATTAACTACGGCTTTGTGTTTTTGTTTCTAGGGAGAATACTTATATTTTTGTCTGTGTGGAAGTGGTGATGCTGATTAGATAGGTTTTGAATTTTTTTCTATGATTGCAATTTGTTTCAATTGTTTTGTTTTTATTGGTCACTTGTTATTTTTTTATTTTATACTTTTTGTTTGTATGGAAGAATTGGTAATTAGCTTGGATTTTATTATATAGATTTTTTGTTTTTTTGGTGGAATTGGTATGACTTTTTTTTTTTTTATTGGTGATTAGCTTAGGCTTTGTGTTTTTGTATTTTTTAGAGAATTATTTTGTTTTTATTGGTCACTTGTCATTTTTTTTATTGGTGATTTGGTTGGACTTTGTATTTTTATTTTTGGGGGAATTTTTTTTGTAAATCCCGGGTAAGTTTGAAATTTTTATGAAAAGGGCAAAACATTAATTTGTCGCTACAAATACAAGTTGAAATTTTGAATTTTTCTAGAACTCAGACGATAAAACGGACCTCACCATTAGATTTGTCTCATGTAATCTAATTGCCCTGTCAATTTTTCGTCGAATTCTGAGATAATCGAATTTTTTGGGTTTTACGAGGTGATCGGTTGTCGGGTGACCTCATAAACGAACCTGAAAAATAAAATTTTAAAAATTGGATAATAATTTAAAGTAAGTTGAAATAAAAATATTTTAAACTTAAATTGGGAGGAAATTTAATCGCTTTGGGACGAAATCGGATCCAAAAATGAGGAACGTTGTGGCGCAATGTGGACCAAACATTTAAAGGGTATAAATAGGGGAGAAAATTTGATTTTCTCCCTATTTTTTCAGCTGGTCTTCACTTTGGAGAAAAGAAGAGAGGGAAAGTCTAATTTCTATGCACCTTCTCTCTACGATCTACGGAGATTGGTTACTCAAATCAACTCAAGCCAAGAACAAAGATTGTTCTACGCGTTGAGGGCTACAAAACCATATCAAAAAAGACGGATTTCACCAAAGTTTCAAAAATGAGCTTGGAGAAATCAAGGATTTGGGACGAGATTGGAGTTCTTGAAGCTTTCTACGGTTATTTTACGCTTCAAGATGTAGAGTTTTCATTCTAACTAAGTTTATTTCCAATCTAAGGTGATTATATGAAATGGGTAACTTGTTAAATGCATTTAACACTTGCCTATTTTTGAAAATTGATGAAATGGATAGAATAAATTCTATCTTAAATTGAATATGTAGAAATTACTTAATGTGATTTATGATGAAATTGGACATTTTATGTGATTACATGATTTGATGCCTTGAAGGTGTTTGAATAAATGCCTATGAAAATTAAGTGTGTTATTGCATAGATTATGTATAGCATACTTGGAAAAATTGTTGTTGAATGTAAATATTGATATATGCGTATGATATATTGGCATTGTGATGATTTATGGAAAATTTTATGCTTTGGGTATAATTAGTCATGGAATATGTTGAAATGAGGTTGAAATAGTTCATATGACATTCATTATATATGGACATGATATTGATTTTGCAATTGTTCATTACATTGCATATGCACGGAGGCATCATATTTATAGGCATTAGACATGGGTGTGGGTGTGTGCATGTCTTCAAATCAAATATTAATCTTGGTGGTTAATAATTGGGCTTAGTATAGTTAAACCAAGGTTTAACAAAGTCGCACAATTATATGAAAAACTTGTGTCGGGTATATCAAGAAGGGCTAGATACTCCCTCGGGTGCAAGACCCGGTTACTAGTTTATACACTTCCGTCGGTTTAAGTCCAAAAAAGTGTAACGGTGTACGGAACTGACAATTAGATTCCAAAATTCGAATACCCAACAAAGACATATGGTTTATTTTTAAAAGGTCACTGGATGTGTAATATCAATAACAAGGGCTTGGAATACCCGATTTTATATTCATGGCATTGCATGGGTAAAAGGAACCGGTGAAGGCTCGGGTTGAGTTATATGAGTGAGTCTTATCTCATTTCATGGCATGACATGGTAATTCCTAACATTGAATTGTCTATCCTTTATTGGAAGGTTTGTGCTTGTGAAATTGTGCTTATGAACATTTTATATGCATCTAGGTTGGGAAGTAGCCTCTTTAAAAGATACCTTATTAAGCGTGACTCACCCTTTATGAAAAAATATTTCAGGTGCAGATTCCACAGTGGTGGACGACTCTCAATCGGGCCCTCATAGTTGAAGAAAAGCCAAATATGGTTTTTGAAACATGTTTTGTAAAAACTATTATGTTATTTAGTTTTAAATATGTAATTTGTAAATGATTGTAACATGAAATGTACTTTGCTTAAACTTGATGTTATTTGAGTTTGGTAAGAGGTTGTATAAATTTGAAATGGATTGAAATTGAGAAATGAAGGAATCGTAGGAAAACAGTCAAAATCTACAGGTAGAACAATGTAAAACCTACCGGTAGAACTTTTTCAGTAAGCAAAACCTACCAGTAGGACGATGACAAACCTACTGGTAGGTTTTCCAAAAATCTCAATTTTTAAGAATGCTTTGTCATGCATTCGGGCTTTATGCCCTTTTATTCAAATGATGTAAATGGACAATAATGGAGTATAAATTGTGATATATTGGACCTCGAATGAGTCATGTGATTAAATGTGCACAAGTTATGTGTTTGGGAGTGCCCAATACAAGGGAGACGCTACCTAAACTTTGAATTATTGTGATCCCAGTAAAGGAGATGTTGTGCTGTGGTGACGGGTTAAATGGCATTCACAAGTGTTTTCGCAGGTTGACAGATAGTTAACGGCTTGACAAAAGACCCTCGATTTTAGGGGAGTCATAGCTTTGTACCAGAGCTTAGGTATACAATTTACCTAGGGCTTGAGGGGCATGGATTTAGATCATTGCATCTATTGTGTATTTCATGTTATGTGCTTTAAATGCTACATATTATGTGTTATGTGTTATGTGAATTATATGCATGGTGAAATGCATATGCAAAAAGAGACACTAGTGTTAGAAAACATAACCTTGGGGGTTAGAAAACAAAGGAACGAGACTGTTCAAGGTGTAGATGTCTATTAATGGTTGGCACATGCTCTATTAGTGAGACAAGGAGAGAAATTTCAAAGTTTAAACTTGATCCCTATCTTGAGATACTAAGTTAGTGCTCTATTGTTATTTGACTTGTGTAGATGGCAAAATAGAGGAAGAACATGTGACCGAGGAGGTGGGTGAAACAATAACCAACCACCACTGGCCTTTGACCAACAAGCCTTTATGGAGGCTATTGGCACGATGGAGGCTACCCTTGCACAGGCTAGTGCCAATGTGAGCCAAGGGAGCTCAAGTAACCTCCAAAAGTTTAAGGCACATAAGTCTCTGACTTTTATGGGAGGGACGGACCCAATGGTGGCCGACCATTGGTTCTAGCAAGTGGAGAAGATCCTAGAGACTATGGAGATCATCTCCGATGCCACTAAGATAAGGTTAGCTGCATTCTAGCTAGAAGGAGAAGCCCATATGTTGTGGGATTGGGAAAAGGCCTAGAAGAACTTAGAGGCGATGACATGGGGAGAGTTCTGGGAGCTCTTCATGGGCAAGTATTTCCCATCGGCTGTTCGACATGCTAAAGCCCGAGAATTCTTGGATTTGAAAAAAGAGACTATAACAGTGATGGAATACGTGGCTAATCTCATTGAGTTAGCCCATTTTATCGATGATTACATGGTCACAAATATGGCCAAAGTGAGGAGGTTTGAGGATGGCTTGAAATTATCCATTTGGGGAAAGATTGTGAGGCATCACCTACAAGATTTAGACTCGATGGTCGAGACCGCTATAACCATTAAGAGAGAGGTAGACAACGCAAAGAGCATCCGGGAGTTGGGTTCTAAGGACAAGAAGAATGAGGGTTAATCCTCTTCTTCTAGTTCAAAGAAAAAGAAAAAAATTCTATTCCATAAGGATATCGAGGACAGGGTCGCAACTATCAAGGCCAAGGTCAAGGTCAATCCTCCCAAGGCGGGAGAAATCAGAGGTCTTCTTGCCTGGCAGGCCAAAGGACATGTTTTATTTGCCACCAACCAGGTCACATGAAGTGGGATTGTCCTCAGAGGTAAGAATCTTATAGTTATGAGGCATCTCAGTCCCAGTCATTAGTGAGGCAACCATATACTTACTTCATCCTTTCCTACCCTACCATGGGTCAAGGAAGCTAGTATCAGTTTTAGGATATTAAATAGGCCCCCACTACTTCACGAAGACTCCGCAATCAGGCCAGGGTATGGGCTGAGGATAGGCTTACAAGTTGGGACTTCAAGGAGTTAGGGGCGTGTCCACACCATCACACCTCAAATTAAGTTCGTGGATCAGTCGGTTATTCAGGGTACATTTTTACTCTCTCGCTTATGGGCAAGGGTATTATTTGACTCTGGTGTATCTCATTCATTTATTTCTGTATCGTGTGTGAAGGACTTAGGCTTAGAGGTTGAAACCTTGGAAGAGCCATTGCATGTGAGTTTTCCCTTAGGAGCTAAGGTGAGTATTGATCAGATATGTTGGAGTTGTGAGCTAGAAACTCAAGAATTCTACTCATAGTAGACCTTCGAGTCATGGACATGTTGGAGTTTGATGTCATCTTTGGGATGGATTGGCTGACAATACACTAAGTTGTCATTGATTGTGAGCGGAAGAAGGTCACCACTTACACACCGTATAGTGTTTGTTTCAAGTTTCAGGGGAAAAACAAGATGATTTACCCCCCAAGTCGTGTATGACTCTCAATGACATGGGTAGTTAATGGATTGGCTAGCAAGCCATATCCTGGACGATGAGACAAGACACGAGTTGGGTCTACCTTGGGTGGTTTGTGAGTACGAGGATGTCTTTTCGGAAGAACTACTGGGATTACCTCCACATAGGGATGTATACTTCATCACCATAGAGTTGCACCCCGGTACATCACCTATTTTTATAACTCCGCATAGAATGGCACATGCAGAATTGCAAGAACTCAAGGTCTAGTTGCAAGAATTGATGGACAAGGGTTTTATAAGATCGAGTACCTCATCTTGGGGCACTTCGGTGTTGTTTTCCAAGAAGAAGGATAAATCCTTTGGTTATATATAGACTATCGGCAGTAGAATCGGGTTACTATCAAGAATAGATATCCTTTGTCGAGGATTGATGATTTGTTTGACCAACTGAGAGGGGTACGAGTCTACTTCAAGATAGATCTACGCACGAGTTACCATCGGTTGAGAATTAGGGAGACAAATATCCCTAAGACAACTTTGAGAACGCACTATGGGCATTTTGAGTTTACAATTATGCATTTTAGATTGACGAATGCCCTGACGACATTCATGGATCTCATGCACAGGGTGTTCCAACCCCTACTTAGATCAGTTAGTCGTGGTCTTTGTTGACGACATTTTGATCTACTCAAAGTCTGAGGAAGAGCATAAGAGTCACTTGAGGGTTGTTCTCCAGACCTTTAGGGACCATCAGTTGTACATCAAGTTCAGCAAATGTGAATTTTGGCTTACAGAGGTAAAATTTTTAGGACATGTAGTGCTTGCTACGGATATGATAGTTGACCCAGAGAAGGTTGAGGTGGTTATGATTTGTGAGAGGCCAAAGTCAGTCTTCGAGATGCACAATTTCTTAGGATTGATGGGGTATTACAGGAGGTTCATTGAGGACTTCTGCCGACTAGCTGCACCTATGACTAGATTGACCCGGAATAAGGTCAAGTTTCAGTGGGATGACTCGTGTGAGAAAATATTCTAAGATTTAAAGAGGAGGCTTACTTCAGCTCCTATTTTGATAGTCCCAAAGAGGGGACAGAGGTACATAGTGTATTGTAATGCCTCCAAGGATGGACTTGGGTGTGTTTTGATGCAGTTCGAGAGAGTGATAGCTTATGGTTCTCGGTAGTTAAAGAACCACAAGCAGAACTATCTTATGTATGACGTGGAGTTGGCGGTCATTATCTTTGTCTTGAAAGCTTGGCACCACAACTTATATGGTGAGTAGTTTAAGGTATTTTCAGACTAGAAAAGTTTGAAGTACATTTTCACATAACTGGACCTCAACATTAGGCAACGCAGGTGGATGGAATACTTGGAGGACTACGACTTCACTTTGTATTATCATCCCGGTAAGGCAAACGTGGTGGTTGATGCACTCAATCAGAAGTCACGGGGAGTTTTGACTAGTGTGGCTTCCCGGAAGTGTCAAATACTCAAGACTGTGAGACAATTTGGACTACACTACAAGGGTCAAGCTCAGGGCAATTTGGGGATTTTGGTGGCTACGCCTTCCCTACTGAGTAGAGTGATCGAGTCCTAGGGGTAGGGATACAGAGATATTGTCCATCAAGGACGGGGTATAGGTGATGAGGGCTAGGCCATTCACGCAGATGGTATTCTTCGGTACAGGGGAAGGATTGTGGTTCCCTAGTCTACGAATTTGAGAGAGGAGATTCTTAGGTAATTTCATTGCTCCCATTTTGCTGTACATCTAGGTGGCACGAAGATGTACCATGATTTTCGTCGCCAGTACTACTGGAGTGAGATGAAGAGGCATGTCGGAGATTTCATTAGTCTATGTCTCACGTGCCAGAAGGTTAAGGTTGAGAACCAGAGCCCACCAAAGTTGCTTCAGCTTTTGGAGGTGGCTAAGTGGAAGTGGGAGCATGTCACAATGAATTTTGTGACCCACTTTTCACGAACATCGCGAGGCATGATGCAGTGTGTGTGATAATGGATCGACTTACAAAGTCGGCACACTTTTTGGCAGTGCGGATGACCTTCACACTAGAGGAATTTTATAGATCTAGACTGTATATACGGGAGATAGTTTGGTTATATGGGGTGCCTGTATCTATAGTATCAGATCGGGATCACAGGTTTAAGGCCCATTTTTGGGAGAGTTTTCAGAAGACCATAGAGACCCAATTGATGATAAGCATAGTTTTTCATCCCCATAAGAACGATCAGTTAGATAGGACCATACAAACTTTAGAGAACATGCTACAGACATGCGTCCTAGATTTTAAAAGTAGATGGAAAGAGCATTTACCCTTAGTGGAGTTCATCTACAACAATAGTTATCAGACGAATATACAAATGACACCCTATGAGGCACTTTATGGGAGTCCGTATTGCTATCCGATTTGTTGGACGAAGGTTATAGAGAGACCCTCTACAGGTCCAGACTTGATTAGAGACATCTCAGAGAAGGTGGACTTGATACGGAACCATCTTCTTACGGCTCAAAGTCGGTAGAAGAGCTACGCTAACAGATGGTGGCGACCTTTAGAGTTTGAGGTTGGAGATCACGTCTTCTTGAAGGTGATGCCCAAGAGAGGAGTGGACAGGTTTAGGTAGTGGGAAAAGCTGTCGCTGAGGTTTACCGAGCCCTTCGAGGTACTCGAAAGGGTTGGTACAGTTGTTATCAGTTGGTGTTACCGCCAAATTTATTCGGTGTTTACGCGGTGCTCCATGTCTCTGTACTCCGGAAGTATACTCTAGATTCGACACATGTGGTAGATTGGGGTGAGTTGATTGTTAATGCGAATGAGACCTTCGAAGAGGGACCGATGCGTATCATGGATAGCCGAGAACAGGTTTTACAAGGCAAGAAAGTGAGGCTAGTGAAGGTGTTGTGGTAACACCGAGGTGTGAAGGAGGCGACATGGGAGCTTGAGAACACTATACGTACTATTTATCTTTTCTTATTTAAGGATGGAGGTACATACTTAGAGTCATTTAGTATTATACGACTATTGCATATACATGTGGTTGAATGTGCATGTGTGTGTAAATTTCGGGGATGAAATTCTTTCAAAGGAAAAAAATATAAAGTCTGGATACCAATGTTATCAGAACCAGACCAGACATCAAACCGGTAAAGGGATTGGGTCAATAGTTCACTGGTTCAACCGTTGGGTTAATTGGTCAGACCGGCTGTATAATAAAAAAATATAAAAATAATAATTTAACTATTAACTATTTAACTCATATTCAATTACTCATATTTAATTTATAAAAAATTATAAAATATAATGATTGTTGAATGTGGGTATTAGCTATTTAACTTGTATTCAATTCATATACACTATACGACTATTAAAAAAAAAATTGTGTGCGTGTAGAAAGAGAGAGATAGAAAAAGAAAAAAGAAAGACCCAACAAGCATGTGAGAGAGAGAAAAAAAGACCCAACAAGTGAGAGATAGAAAAAGGACCCAACAAGCAAACACTTATTTGTGGTGTTCCTTATACAGATGAATCTGAAGACCATAGTCCTCATACGAGAGGGTTTTGGTCATTTCTTCACTTGTCAAAGCATTCTTCAAACAAAAAAATGGAAGAAATCTACTATGAATCATCAGCAACAAGAACCACCATGGGAGCATCCATTAATGGCTCTTTTTCACAGTAGAGACAAATAGAGAAGAAGAAAGAAGAGTTTGTAATGGTGGATGATAATGTGAGTCCTTCTAGGACCTCATTAGATAGGAAGGTTTCCAGATCTAAATCTGTTGGGTATGGTGGAAGTAGAAGCTTCTCAGGGGACTTCTTCGAGCGAATCTCTACTGGGTTTGGGGACTGTGCTCTCTGTCGTGTGGAGTCACAGAGAAAAGACAAGTCTAGGGCCAAAACTGGTTTTCCAACGATTCACCGATTTTGGTCAAATCAGTCGATTTTCACGATTTTTCAATGGTTCGATTCCTTAGGAGGTCTAACTAAAGAATCAGACCATTTTAGGTCTCGGTTCAAGGTCTGATCGGCCAGTCCGGTCCAGTTCTAATAACATTATCGGGTACATTTGAACTTTTTATGAAAAGGGTAAAAATGGTAATTTATTGCTATAGTACCGGTTGAAAATTCAAATTTTCTAGAACTCGGATGACAAAACATACCTCACCATTAGATTCGTATCGCGAAATCTAACTGTCTTGTAAATTTTCGTCGAATTCTGAGATAGTTGAATTTTTTGTGTTTTATGAGGTGACTGGGTGTTGGTAGACCTTATAAACGAACTTGAAAAATAAAATTTTAAAAATTGGACAATAATTTAAAGTAAGTTAAAATAAAAATATTTTAAACTTGAACCAGGTAGAAATTTAATCATTTCGAAATGAAATCGGACCTGAAAATGAGGAACGTGTGGCGCAATGTGGACCAAGAATTGAAAGGGTATAAATAGGGGGAGAAAATCTGATTTTCTTCCCATTTTTTAGCTGGTCTTTACGTTGGAGAAAAGAAGAGAGTGAAAGTCTAAGTTCTCTCCACCTTCTCTCTACGTCTGCGGAGATTCGTTGCTCGAATCAACTCAAGCTAAGAACAAAGATTCTTCTATGCGGCGAACACTACAAAACTATACCAAAAAATACGAATTTCACCGAAGTTTCAAAAATGAGCTTGGAGAAATCAAGGGTTTTAGGCGAGATTGGGGTTCTTGAAGCTTCATATGGTTATTTTATGCTTCAAGAAGTAGAGTCTTCATTTTAATTAGGTTTATTTTCAACTTAGGGTGATTATGTGAAATGTGTAAATGTGTAGGTTATTAGATGTATTTAACACTTGTCTATTGTTGAAAATTGATGAAATGAGTATTAAAAATGAGTAGAATAAATTTTATCTTGAATTGAATATGTAGAAATTACTTAATGTAATTTATTAAGTTATATGATGAAATTTGACATTTTATGTGATTAAATGATTTGGTGCCTTGAAGGTATTTGATTAAATGCATATGTGAAATTAAGTGTGTTATTGCATAGATTATGTATAACATACTTGAAAAAATTATTGTTGAATGTAAATGTTGATAAATGACTATGATATATTGACATTGTGATGATTTATGGAAAATTATATGCTTTGGATATAATTAGCCATGAAATGTGATTGAAATAGTTCATATGACATTCATTACATATGGATATGATATTGATATTGCAATTGTTCATTACATTACATCTGCACGGATGCATCACATTCGTGGACATTAGACATAGGTGTGGGTGTGTGCATATTTTTGCATCAAACATCACTCTTGATGGTTGATAAGTGGGTTCGGTATAGTTGGACCAAAGTTCAACAGAGTCTCACGGTTGTATGAAAAATTTGTGTCGAGTATAGTAAGAAGGGTTAGATAAAGACTCGGTTTCTGGTTTATACACTTCCGTCGGTGCAAGTCCAAAAAAGTGCAACGATATACGGAACCAGCGGAGAGATTTCAAAATTTGAATACCCAACAAAGACACATGATTTATTTTTAAAAGGCTATTGGATGTGCAACATCAATGACAAGGGCTTGAAATGCCTGATTTTATACTCTTGACATTGTATGGGTGAAGGGAGTGGTGAAGGCTCGGGCTAAGTTGCATGAGTGAATCTCATCTCATTTTATGGCATGACATGGTAATTCCTAACATTGAATTGCATATCCTTAATTGGAAGGTTTGTTGCTTGTGAAATTGTGCATGTGAACATTTCATATGTATCTAAGTTGGGGAATAGCCTCTTTAAGAGATATTTTATTGAGCGTGACTCACCTTTTATGGAAAAACATTTCAGGTGCATGGTACACACCGGTGAATGGCTCTCAATCGGGGCCCTCATTGTTGAAGAAAAGCCGAATGTGACTTTTGAAACATGTTTTGTAAAAACTATTATGTTATTTAGTTTTAAACATGTAATATTGAAAAGGATTTTAATGTGAATTGTATTTTGCTTAAACTTGATGTTATATGAGTTTGGTAAGAGGTTGTATAAGTTTGGAATGAATTGAAATTTAAAAAGGAAGGAATCGTAGGAAAACAGGCAAAACCTACCGGTAGAACTTTTTTAGTAGGCAAAACCTACCGATAGGATGATGACAAACCTATTGGTAGGTTTTCCAAAAATCTCAATTTTTAAAAATGTTTTGTCATGCTTTCGGGTTTTGTATTTATTTATTCAAATGATGTAAATTGACAATAATGGAGTATAAATTGTGGTATATTGGATCTCGGATGGGTCATGTAATTAAACGTACACATGTTATGTGGTTGAGAGTGCCCGGTACAAGGAAGACTCTACCCCAAACTTTGAATTATTGTGTTCCCGATAAAGGGGACGTTTAGCTGTGATGACGGGTTAAGTGGCATTCACGGGTGTTTTCGAGGGTTGATGGTTGATCAATTGGTTGACAAAGGACCTTCGATTTTAGAGGCGTCACAGTTTTATTTTTATTGGTCACTTGTTTTTTTTTTATTTTTTTGGTGCAATTGGTGTCACTTGTTTTTCTTATTAGTAATTAGCTTGAGCTTTTGTTTTTTTTTTATTATTTTGAGAACTATATGTTTTCATATAGTAGTTTTTTTTTGGTATAAATAATAACTTGAAGGGTGAATTTATGGATTAGATATTGGTGATTAGATTGAGTTTTATTTTGAGTCAACTTTTTCTATCAGCAATTCAACTAACTTTCAAAAGAATGTGTAGAACATGTTAATTTTTTTTTATAATTACGATTTTCTTATTCTATGAAATCACAGAAAAAAATAAAATATTTTCTAATTTGGGTACTGATTGTGGTCTTATGCTATTAGTGTAACGAATGATGGGGTCAATTGTTAAACATGCAAATCTTGAGTAAATAAGTAATTGAAAATAACAATACACATTTAACATATAACATCATTGTATAATGATAAATTCATGTCAAAGCAAGAACAAATATTTAATGATAATCACATAACAAATTTTTAATATGAATTAAAAAAAAAAATTCATTACTACTTACTGGGCGAAGAAGAAAATTCGTAATTTGGTAATGTGTAGCTCTGTGTGAAAATAGTAATTAAATTGACAAAAATAATTAGTCAAAATATCACATATACCATAATTGAAATAGATTCAATTACAATAGAAAGTAAGTAAACAAGGAAGAGAGTGCTTACAATTATTAAAAATTTAGAGAGAGAAGGAACCCGGAAACACATAACAAAGACTGACATGAACCATGAACACAAAAACAAAATCCAAAACACACAATGACACATACACAATTCTAACATAAACACAACCACTCACACACATGAACACGTTGGCAGACGCGTGGACACACACCCATGAACACAAACACAGGCACACACATGAACACAACACACCGGCACACACATGAACACAAACACAGGACATACATGAACCATTAACACAAAAAAAAAACCCAAAACACACAATGACACACATACAATGCTAACATAAACACATATGAACACACTAGCAAAAGCATGAACACAAACATATACACACACACAAAGGCACACACACATATGAACACAAACATAGACACACACATGAACACAGACATAGACACATACACAAACACAAACACAGGCGTACACACACACATGCAGGCACACACATGCACACACACAGTTAGAGAGAGAGAGAATATCCAGAGGACGATACTTGGACTCCCTGTAGTGGGTGGTTTAGTGTGTGTTACAGGCACAAGGTAGAGACAGAGAGGAAGGGAGAGGGTGTTACTCCGGTGTGGTATGTATTGCAGCGCGGGGGGGGGGGGGGGGGACGTTAGAGATAAGGGAAGGTGGCTTGTTTTAAAAACTGAGAGAGAGAGAGTTGCTGGGAAAGAAAGGTGTTGGGTGAGGAAGTTAAGGAATAGGTAAAAAGAGAGAGAATTGTCAGGTTGTTGGGTTGCTGGGTGAAATAAGAAGGGAGATGATGAGAGATAAGGAAGAGAGAGATAGAGGTGTCAGGTGATGAAAGTGTTGGGTTGATGTATACGGAAGAGGGAAAGAGAGAGAAAGACTTAGATGAGAGATAAGGAAGAGAGAGGTGTCGGGTGAGTATAGATATTAAAAATGGAAGAGAGAAGGGACAGAGGGAAAAAGAGAGTTGCTTGGACAAACAAGGAGGGAGAGTTAGTTTGCTTTTAAAAATTTAAAAATGGAAGTGAGGAGGGAGAGTGTATAGGTTTATAGAAATAAAGTTAGTTGAGAAATATGAGTCATTGTATTAGTTAATATGAAATCAGGACACAGAGAGAGTTAAATGAGAGATAGGAATATTAGCAAAATTTAATATGAAGACCGTCAAATCATTAATATTGAATAGATTTGAGCCGCAAAAAATTAAAAATAAATCAAACTAATTACTTTATTATATAAATATCAATTATGAAATATAAATTATATTATAGGTATTATGTACAGCCAACATTTTCATTAGTAACTTACGCAAAAAAACAAAAAAAAAAAAACAATTCTCATTAGTAATATATAATTATAATAATACGTAGTAGTAGTATAATAGCTATAATACTCCCAAGTTATCGACTTTAAGACGTACAGAGACGTGGTACAGAGGAGGAGCGAGAGAGAGAGAGACTTAGGCGGGAGGGACGATCGAAAGCGATCGACGAGAGAGGGAAGACCATCGATCTACCTGGGAAGAAAGGATGAGGCTGGGACACTACTGCCTCTGCCCCTAATGCGCTGCGTGATAGAAGAAGAAGAAGAAGAAGAAGAAGCAATAGGGGTTTTCTCTTTTCGATCCCACAGGTTTTCTTTCAAATCCTTTCAATTATTTTTCTGCTTTTTATAATTGCAAAAGGTGTGTGATTTAGTGTTTGTTTATTGTTTCCCTTTCATGTTGGTTACTAATTTAGGGTTGAAAAATGATATATGGCATATTTGGGTCTATGATTTTTGCTGGCTTTCTTCTCTCTCTCTCTCTCTCTCTCTCTCTCTCTCTCTGTATGGCTTGTCTGAGATCTTGTTCTATTGGTCCGACTCGGTCTGACTCGGTTTAACTCGTTCTGAATCGGTTTAATTCGTTATGAGTCAACCGATTTGACTCCGAGTTGTAACCGAGTCAAGGCCGATTCACCTAAGTTTCGTATGTTTTTTGTGTATCGTGTATCTGTATCTTATCGGTGGCGGCCGAGGCGGATACGGCCGAGTCGGATCAGTCTCAGCCGATACTTTGAACCGTGAGATTCTCAGTGCCTTAACAAGGTTCTAGACTTGAAAATTTCAATGTAGGTAAATTATGCCCTTGTTGAAAGTTATAAACAATTTGTGGCTCGAGTCTGATGAGTTTTTATGTGGTTGTTCAATGTAACATCCAAGGTAATTGTAGCTTCATTGTCGAGGTATTGTGTTCAGTCATGTTGATGCTCTAAATTTGAACGAAAGAACCAATACAAATGTTCATTGTTTACTCGTAAATATGAAACCTTCAACATATCATTTATAGGAATAGAAAATGGCAAATACCGCATGATACTTGTGTTTGTTTTCCATTCATCCCCCAACTTTCAATGTACTGACAAAAAAATCTTTCTGGCTGCGGAAAGATGTTTTCAACAAAAATAATGCCAAAAACACCAAAATTATCCCCTTAGTCGGCAGTGGAATAGAATAATTTTGTTTTCAAACTAATTTCTCACTAGAGCAAAAGTAGCTTAGTAGCCAAACACCCGTTTTCTTCTTCTTCCACCATCTCTCTATCAAACATGAAAAAGCTCTAGTTTTGATTTTCTCAAATTTATCCAATTTTTGACTTTATTCCACACAATACACATAAAAAATCCTAAAATATCACTCACACTAGCACACACTAAATACATATGTGTGTGTGTGTGTGTGTGTTTATATGCTAGTGAGGTTGGAATTACCTGGTTCAAACTAGGGCTATAGTGGAAGGGGGTGGGGGTTCGGTTTGGCGAGTGTGGTTGGTATCTGGGGAGGATTGAACTAGTTATAATATATATGTTACTTGGTTTTTTCAAATTTTGATTCATATTCAAATTATGCCCAACATTGACTAAATTCTCAAATTTGAACTAGGGTAAATAAGTCATTTTTACTAGTTTTCTGATTGGAGTCTCATTATTATTCATAAAGTATTGGGGCATGACCGGAGAATAAATCCAAAGTTTTGGATGTCATTGTAATTTACCATGTTTTTAACTTATTATTCAATTCAATTTAACAAAGCATTTATCTCAAGTCCCAACTATTTTGAAGTGGCTATCAAGGATCTTTTTTTCTCTTACACTAAAAGTTGTCGTTTACTTTTTTCCGGTGTCATATAAAGTCAATTTCAGCCTACCCCTATCTCTCACTTTCCCGTTGATATGTATCAAATCACTCTTCACCACTTAAGCAGAATTAGGCTTTATAACTATGTCAAAATTACCTAAGCTAGTTCTTTTTTAATTTATCTCATATTGGTGCTACTTTTACAGTTTCATGAATATCCTCATTCCTAATTATATTCTTCTGGTTTTACCAAATATACATCTTAATATTCTCATTTCTGTTACACAGTTTTTGAATATGTTGTTTTTAACTTATTGATTATCACAATTCATTTTCCCTCTTAAGTCAACTACCAGTAATTACTTGATCACGTCTTTATCCATCCCTATACAATTTGGAGGCTGCTACGAATTTGATACCAGTGATTCCCTTTTTCACATAATATGAAAATGGACAGGTCATAATTTGTTATGATTCACATTCATTTTTGTACATCACCATGACCTATAACCTTTTATTAAGGAAAATTGAACCATCATATAATGTTTAGACAGCAAAGGGTTGCAAATAGGCTAGAAGGTGGGGTGCTAGATTTTACGTGAGCTTTTTGACACATTTTGTAGATATAGATGCGTGGAAAAATTAATATGGTTCTATATTTATCTACTATCCCTCTGCCCCCCATTTCTTAATTGTCCAATAGTTGAAAATGTTAGCCATGTAAAGCGGTCATAGGGTAAGATATACTAGGAGAATTTTGGAGTAAAATTTGATTGCCTTACAAGTGGCAATGAACACTCGCATACAATGCACAAATAGATGCAAGTAATTAGGCTATGGAAATAAACAAAGTGCTAGACAAGATTTAATGTTAATACTCACAAGTTTCACAAATCCGACTTGTAAATCACTACTCATTAACTCTATAACAGCTGGCAACAATAAGCAGTTGGGGAATAAACTAAAGGTTCTGATCCTAAGGTCTCTTCACTTCTAATTTGCTTTGAACTAAGTCTACATAGAACTGAAAGTCAGAAAGGTAAAGGTTTCCTGTCTCCTCTAGATTACCACACAACAGAAAAAACTTTGAAGGAAGAGGGTTTGGGAACACTGGACTGCAAGAAAGACATGAAACACAAGTAAAAATCTCACTTGGAAAGACCTGTAGTCAGCTGTGCCGAAAATGCATTCAGCCACCAACTTTGTGGGTTTTCATGATATAGGCTCATGATTTTGTGTAGGACTGACCTCCAAGGTTGGTTGAAATCCTGCTTTGCATGTGATGCTTATACCATAATATATATGCCACCACTAGTCACCGGAAAATACAATTCCTGTCAGTTCTGCTCTGGAGCAATTTGGTGATCTCATTTGGATAAAACCTTGACCAGGGAGTACCATTTCAGGCCAATGTGAATGTCTTTTTGGTTTTTTGCACATCTCAACAATATTTTCAGTTGGATAAGGTATATTTAAAGAACCTATGCCAATTGTTTGCCATTTTCATTTTGCGGTAATTTCAGGTTTCTTTTGAAATTTGTAATTTGATTGATTGATAACATAAAACGAAAGTAAGACCTGATTGCAGATTCCCTCCAAAAAACATCATGATATTAGCTTTTTTCCTATTTTCTTTAATGAAAAGATAACAACGAGGCTCTTATTCTTTCTTTTTCTTTTCCAGTTTTTAAGATGCTGTTCACTTACATTCAACTTCTTAGGGAAGTATCTTTTCCGTCTTAAGCTTTTTAAGGTTGAGGGTACAGGTTATTGTGCTTTTTGGCTCATCATTAGGCTTCACTTATTGGCGTTAGTATATTAAATATATGTGCTTGCTCATTTATGTTTGCTGCACATATTCCTTCATACTTCATATATATGCTTTCTTATGTGTTTGTGGTGTGTATAATTATGTTTTTTTTTTAAACGCACCAAAAAAACTTTGGCCATGTTTTGTTTGCATCTCAAAAAATAGTATCTCAAAATAACTTTTAGAATAGTTTAAAAAAAATATTTTTGATGCTTTCTGAGACGAAAACTTGTTTGGTTAGATGATTTCAAAAACAATTTTACAGAAGAGAAAACAATTAAACTTGTTTGGACAGTTTAAATATATGTTTGGACAATAATTCAAAAATTAATAAACAAAATATGAGAAAGTTATTTTTAGATGGACATTTTCATAAAAAAAATTCAATAAACCAAATTTTAAAATATGAGAAAATTCAATGGCCTTCAATTTATAACAAATTCAATATAATTTATAACAGTTTCAATATCAATTTATATATAAAATGAATCAAACATCAATAAATTTTTTTGAACCAAAAAATCTCAGATCAATAACAAATACAATATCTATGAACCAAAAAATCTGAGGTTTGAAGTCTCTTGGTTTATTGATTTATTAGTAATAACTTGTGCTTGAAAGCATGATGCAATTCAAAAAAAATTGAATATTGATTGTGGACTCGAAATAATCGCAATAAGCTGAAAATTTAAAATCACATCCTTAAATATCACACTTTGTATACATATTCAACAAAGTATTATTAATATCAAAATTCTATTGAAGACAAATTGCAATAGAGATGGAGAAAACTTAACCTTAATAGTCAAAATGTCATAAATTTAAACTGAAAAACATAAAATTCATATGTTTGAAACTATATACCTAATTAGAACTAACAATAGTGCTCAAAAGTATTTATTTAAAAAATCAACTTACAAGGTCAGTAAAAGAAATGTCTGTGCTGAAAAGCACTGTGTTATGCAGAAAAAAAAAATCACCAATATTTAATCAACATGTAACGGTAATTACACAATCCAAAGACGACATAGAGACTTAGTATCAACCAATAATACAAAGAAACCAACAAGATTCAACCACCAAAAAAACTAATTCCAAATTCAAACAGAAATTTCAACAGTAAGGAAACATAGCAAAAGAATGGCAAAATAACTAAACGTGACAATGCCTAATTTTTCAATGCAAAACAGATGTGATCAAACATATCAATAAAATTAAAAATAAATATAAAATATAAAAACAAATACAAAATTAAAAAGAGGATTAACTAAACAACTTGCTTGTAAGCGATCATACAATTATTAGTACTTAAATATCTCAAACACATGAAAATACTCCCGGCCAAGAAAGTTTCAAACTTCAACATTAAGATAATATGTTTTATTAATGATGCAGGCTAAGGAAAAAAAATGTACTTATAAAAAAAGCCAACATTCGTGAATTGTCCCAGCTATCGTCAATTGAAAGTAAAAACTGAACTACAACAATCGTTAAAAATGGTAACAAAGCAAAAGGGGCTCACATTAATGTACACCACCATGCTCATTTGACCTGCAAATGATGCAAAAATATCAATTATTCATCTCAATAACAGTATGATAATAAAAAAAACTCGCAAGGGTTTATAAAAAATTCAATAACAATCAGTAACAAAGTTACCATTTTTTAATTTTTTGTTAATCTAGTTAATTCTGCCATACCAACCTCCCCCCCCCCCCCCCCCAAAAAAAAAAAAAAAAAAAACTATAATTCAATAGTTGACCAACTCAACTAAAAAATAATTCACAATAGACTTAAAAGGAATAGGCAAAAACAAACTAATGTTCATAGGATTCTACAACAACAAAAGTAATGTTCATAAGATTCTACAGCAACAAAAGTATAATATTATGACTTTATTATTTTAGAAAATTATTCCTAAACTAAAGAAT
This sequence comes from Ilex paraguariensis, assembly GCA_963454935.2. Classification (NCBI taxonomy): domain Eukaryota; kingdom Viridiplantae; phylum Streptophyta; class Magnoliopsida; order Aquifoliales; family Aquifoliaceae; genus Ilex; species Ilex paraguariensis. The sequence continues at coordinate 1,846,868 of CAUOFW020002724.1, forward strand.
TAAGTCCAAAGCACTAAAGTACTAATCCTACAAATCAAACTCTAAATTCTAAAGTACTCTAGATGTCATCATTCATTATTCAAGGAGTCATCTAAGCCTCCAATCCACTGAAACTACTTAGCTCAAATAGGTAACACAATTTCGTAGTAAGAGAAAGTATTGCATAGTTTAAGCAAGTTTAAAAAAAATTAAATAAATACCCTCCTTATGTAACAAACAAAAATAATTATCTACTGTTAGTTTAATCGATAAAACCTATGAAGAGAAATAATTCTAATGTGATAAAATATTTAGGAAAGAGAAAACAGTTAATTGGGACACGTAGAACCTATGAAGAGAAAGTATAAGTTTGAGTTCTCCATCCATAAAAAAAAATCTTTCATACACAACGTGAACAAATTAGTCACGCAAGGAATGAAATGACAGGAGCATATACTCATAGTTAATTAGTACAGGAGTAAGGAATTGAGGAAAAATTTGAATGATTTTACACATAATATCTTGCAACCACAGGGGCAATCAAACCAATCATTTTAATCACTTGCCAAGTGCAACCCAACCATGACCATAGACATGAGAGGGAGATAGAGAGAGAGGGGCATTGTTTAGCAATCAACTATATACCAAAGAAATCCATTTTCAACCGATCATTATCTCACTTTTTAAAATTACAAACCATAAACACCATAGCCCTTTCAACTATAGCAAAAACCTTACACACTTCACCCATAGGTCAAAAACAATCTAACCTACACCACATGTTGGCACCTATTGGTGGTACCAAAACTCCAGCATTTAACATAAGAACTGAATGCAACTTTCATAAATTAACAAGCATTTTGCTTCACCAATTATAAACACCGCTTATTAGATCAACCCATATATCATTCAAGTATCTGGCATTCTAACTAATAAAAAAAAGAGCATCCAATAATTACATGTCAATTCAAATGAATTCAACATTTAAGAAAGTCTACAATTACACTTAAACAAAAAACACTACGTGAAACTCAGTTGGTCAATAATGAAATTTTTCCATAACTTAAATTTTGATTGATGTTAATATAGAAACTAATTCGCATCATAATTCACAACAAAATATATTCAACTCATAAATGTAACGCAACTCACCCACATTGATGTGTTTGTTTAGCATATCAAGTATTGATAAATGAAAAATTAATAGATAGAATTAAATGATTTGACACTTAATAATAAAAAAACAACATAAATGTTAATATGAGTGACATCTAGACTCACTAAACAAATTTAATTTTCAGCAAATTTGAAGGTGAATTGGGTCTCAATATCAGGCAAGTAACACTGTTCATCCATTTCTACCTTTACCATTTTCTTGATCTGGGAGCACCAGAACAACCACCTCATCCCCAACTCTAGCAACACTAATTCGCATAAACGGATTTTTGCTCTTTCAGTTTTAGTCCATAAATCTCAGCTCCTTTCAATTTACTAACGTAAGGTTTGCCCGATATACTATAAAGTCTGATTCTGCATTATCATTCTTTATCAGTTCTTCTATCAAGCATCTCTCATGTACCATCTTTTCACCAAACGAATCAACCAATTTTGCTTCTATAATGTTAATCACTTGCCCATTCGAAAATGATTTCTCGGTGAGAAGATGGGCTTGTTCGAAAGTGATTTCTCTTGGTGGGAAAAAACCTACGGGAAAGAACAAACACTTTATGTGCAAGGAAAGAGGGTGAGATTATGGTTGGTGACGATGTGACTGTGTGAGAGAAAGAGAGGGGAGGAGAGGAAAAAAGAAAAGGCATGTGGAAAGATGGATGTTTCAACTCGAGCAGGGAACACTGTTTTTTGAGGCATTTCAACAAACACTTTATGTGCTGGAAAGGGGGTGGGACTATTGTTGGGGATGGCAGAGGCGTATGCATGTGTGAGAAAAAAGATGAGAAAAGAAAAGGGTAGAGAAAGATAATTGTGGTGGAGAGAAGCAGAGGAGATGGAGAGCTAAGAAGCACGAATACGGACACGGGCAAATGTTATCAGAACCAGACCGATCATCAAAACGGCTAGGGGACTGGGTCAATGGTTCACTGGTTCAACCGGTGGGTCACAGGTCGAACTGGCCATATAATAAAAAATAAAAAATATATATAATAATTTAACTAAAAAATATAAAATGTGCAAAATATATTGATTTTGTAGTCACACTGTCAGAGACCCAAAAATGTGCAAAATCACCCAACAATGTCCAGAATTAAACACCAAATAATTAAACAAACATCACACATCATACTAAAAAATTACAAAATAAAGAGATTTAGTCACATTGTCACAGACTCTCAGTCAAAAACACAAGCACAAACTTGGTTAGATCATTTTATGCCCAAAAACACAAACCATAGTTTTATTGTATAAGATATGAAATGAAGTTTTTACCTTAAAGGGAGGAGATGACGCCTAAGTTCGCTGGGTTCGTTTGAGTCGTTGATTGCAATCTGGGTTTGCTGGTCGCAGTCGAAGATTGTTGGTCGCAGTGGCTGATTGCAATCTGGGTTTGCTGGGTTAGCTGATCGCAGTTGAAGATTGTTGGTCGCAGTGATTGATCGCTGTCGAAGATTGCTAGTCGTAGTCGAAGATCCCTCCCTGGTCACTGATCGCAGTGGCTGATGCCGCTGATCGCAATCAATGTCCAGAAGTGGCCTGAGGCCCTGATGTTGCTGGGGCTTGGTGGTGTTGGTGCTTTTTGTTCTACGATTTAGGACAAAAAAAAAGCCCCAAATCATTTATAAATTTGTATTTAATTTATTTATGTAATTTAATTTTTAAATGGGTATTAAACCGTTCGGTTTTTATAAATCGCCAGTTCACGATTTTTTATAAAAACCAGCCGATTTTCCGGTTTATAGCCGATTCACTGCCATATACGGTCCAATTAGAGAATCGGACCGGTCTAGGTCCCAGTTCGCGGTTGAACCGGTCCGACCGGTCGGTCTGGTTCTGATAACACTGGACACTGGTGTCGTATCTGATACAATATGAATACGGCGATACGGCAAAATCTCATAATATAAGATATGGGTACGGCGAGGATACGACTAATTAAAATAAATATATATATAACAAAGACATAACAAACATTACTTAAATTGTGAACCCCAAAGGCAGCAAGTCAGCAACAAAAGACATAGTAGCCAACAACATAGCACCAGAACAAAAAAAAAAAACCACAAAGGCAGCAAGTCAACAACACAGCAAGAAGACAAACGACGTAAGAGGAGTCTAGCAGAATAACAACAAAAAATCCCCAATTATGAAAACCCTAAAATCGTAACCTAATCAAATTAACCTAATTAAATTTTTTAAAAGTCTACCACACAGACCAAAAGAAGAAGTAAGAGGAGTAGTAGCAGATCTGGAAAAAAAATTGAAGCAACAAGAACTTGCAAGAGATTGGGCAGCAATCGAAGGTCCAGATCTAGGTGGCGGTCGTAGGTTAGTCTTCCTTCCTCTTCCCTTTTCCCTCTTCTTCTCCTCCTCTAGTCCTCTCGAGCTCGTTCTCTTCTCTTGAGCTCTTCTCTTCTCTCTGTGTCGAACTGGGTCGTCAGGCAGACGTCTTTTGCTTTTTCTTTTTCAAGCCAACGTAGTTTGGCTTTTTTTTTTTTTTGGTTGTTTCAGCCCCCGAAGTTTTTAAAATAACAAAAATACCGCTGTCGTATCCCTCTGTATCCCTTGCATATCCGAGTCGTATCTGACAAAAAAAATCAAAAGCCACTATTTAGGACACTTCTATAAGTGTCGGACACGTGTCCGACACTGCCACGACGACTCCCCGGTGAGTATCCGTGCTTCGTAGATGGAGCGAAATTGTGGGGGTGTGGTGTTTTCCTAGATGGACAGAGGGAAGAGGTAGGAAATAGAGATAAATACCATGGAGCACTGTTGTTGATGGCAATGGCGTTCTGAGGGTGATACTGTACACACACACACAGATTGCGGAGACAGAGTGAAGGAGATATGGCAAAGAAAGGTCACAAAGAGAGAGAGAGAGAGACTGCGAAGAGTTAAGAGAAGGGGCAAGAAAGGGTCGGCGGCATGGCTCTAACAGTGGCTGTTCTGTTGGCGTTGGGTTGTGGGGATTTGGGATTTGGGGTTTGAGGTTTGTGTGTTTGAGTTGGCGCTATTGGAGGAAGTGTTGGTTGAGGGTTTAGTGATGGGTTGAAACCTGAAGGTAGAATGAGAGAGTGAAATGAGTTTGGGAGATTACGGGTTTTGGGGGGGAGGGGTTTTGTAGAAGGCTTGGGGGTTTATGTACTCCACCAAACCATCCTTCATTATGCACTCCACCTTTTCAAATCACCAATTTCTAAAGGAGAATAAAATCATTTCCACTAACCATACTTTTTTTGCTATCCATACTTACCCACCATATATTTTAGAGTGAGTGGGTAGGAAAACAGAGTGTTTGAGGAGAGAGGTGTGGTGGGTTTGTGTGTATGCGTGTTGGTTGTGTGAATGGTGCATAATGACTGGTGTATTTTGTGGATGAACAACTGAAAAGAGAAAGAGAAGAGGAGGAGAGAAGTAGACTAACCTTGGAGGGTGAGGGGTTGCTGGAGTTGCTTGATTGCCATATAGAGATGAGAGAAAAGGGTGAAAAAGAAGAAATAGAGAAAGAGGGGGTTAGTGTGAAGAGATGGGGGTTAACAGAGTAGGGGGTGTGTGCGTCAGGCATGCGTGTCGTTGGAGCCGGTGTCAGTCAGGCAGGACCGTTGAGTTGGATAGTGTGATGAGCGGGAAAATATATGGGGTATAAAATTCAATAAATCAGATCAGATAAAAAAAATAATAACATTAGATCTGAAACCAAAAAATAATATCAGATCATTTATTGGAGTAAAATTTAAAAGGGAGAATTACATCTAGACCTTCTGAGGCTTGTCACTTAATCACTCAGTCCCCTCGACATTTAAAATATTACACACAGATCCTCTGAGATTTGTACGTGCGTAACTCTTAGACCCCTGTTGTAAATATATACATTAATAAATTACATTTAGACGCCCTTGAAGTTTATAAGTATATAATACATAGCCCCTTAAGTTTAAAATGTTATAGTTAGACTAAAAATACTTCAATCAAAGATAAAATATTAAATATTTTAAATTTTACAATTAAAATTCATGTTCTATTTATCTTTTAGTGAAATAAAATCAAAAATAAAAATTCATTTTTTTCTTAAAAAATCGTAATTAGTATACAATTATATTGTCTATTGGAATTTAACTTGGTTTTAATTATATACTAATAAATAGTATAATTATATACTAATTATGACTTTTTTTAAAAAAAATTAAATTTTTATTTTTGATTTTATTTCAATAAATGATATAATAGAACATGAATTTTGAATGAAAAATTTATGTTCTATTATGAATGAATTAGATCCCTTATTTGATTTTTTAGTTTTATTTCAATAGATAGTATAATTGCATATTAATTACAATTTTTTAAGAAAAAATTAAATTTTTATTTTTAATTTTATTCAAATAAATAATACAATAGAATAGAAATTTTAATTTTAAAATTTAAAATATTTGATATTCTATATTTGATTGGAGTATTTTTGGTCTAAGTATAATATTTTAAACTTAAGAGATCTAAGTATTATATACTTACAAACTTCAAGGGAGTCTAAGTGTAACTTATTAATGAATATATTTACAACAGAGGTTTAAGTGTTATGCGCGTATAAATTTTAGGGGATTTATGTGTAATTTTTCAAATGTCAGGGAGTCTAGATGTAATTCTCCCAATTTAAAAAGATCTCAATTGTGAAAAATAAAATTTATTTTATATATGTTTTAAAATTTGAATTATATTGTACTTTATTTTATATATATATAACCAGATCTAAACCAAAAAAAAATAGATTAGTTCAAAAACAAAAAAAAAAGCGTCAGATTTATGTTTGATCGCCGATCGAACTAGATAAAAGACCAATTTGAATCAAAAAATTGTTTTGTATTTTTGTGTTCCAAAGTAGATCAAGTCATCGGAGAGCTCTTAGTCGTTGGAGAAGACGACCTCTAGTCGTCGGAGAAGACGGTGTGTGTGTGTGTGTGTGTGTTTTGTTGGAGAAGAGCAGTTGCTGGGAAGAGTTCCGTCTGAGAGCTTCTGTGGAGAAAGAAGGGGAGAGTGAGAAAGACAAAAGAAAAAAAAAACTTTTATAGTATGAGTTATTTTGCTTCTAAGGGGATTCGATGGGGAGACCTCATTAAAGACTTCAATTGTTCTCCGTGTTTTTCATTTTTCCCTTCTTTTGTCTCCAAAATATCCAAAACAAGTTCAGCTTGTTTCTCATTTTTTGTTCTTTACATCCCTCTTTTCCAAAAATTAGAGAACAAAAAACTATTTTCAAAAACTAAACCAAACCGGCCCGTAGTATTGGTATTTCCTGTTATCAAAACTTGACGACTGATGGTAATGAATAGGTCTCTTTATTGCGCATCCTTATTGCTTTGAGCAGTACAATCTGCAATGAACCTATTTGATAAGTTGGTTGAATTGAATCAATAATACAAGAAGGGATAAAATCAGTTTGATATAGCAAGAAAGAAAGGGTAATCCAGGTCAAAAGGCCTACACAAAGGGATTGTAGCACATCATGTGGCAAACTACCAAAATGAGGTTTAAAATAAGAAGCATTGTGTCCTTTTTTTTTTATGTGCAAAAAATGTTGAATCATGGATGTGCTTTCCGGTTATTTTTGCCTCACAACACATTATAGTTTGTGTCTATATCTTGGGTGTCTTGGAATTCAATTTTGCTGTTCAGGATCTTGATATTTCACTGCCAAATATTGTTTTTGAGGAGGAGCATTAACAGTTTTCTTTCAGATACTGTTTTAATTTGAGTTTGTCTAAGGCCTAATACTTTGCCGCTACGAATCTTTTTGTGTAACAAATAGTGGATCATTTATGGGCTTTCCAACTATCCTTCTGATCAGCACGGGGTGATTCATATCTCGATCTTGAGTCTTGAAATTCCATTTTGCTGTTCAGGATCTCGACATTTAACTGCCACATGTTGTTGAGGAACACCCTTGATGGATGTTTTCTTTCAGCTATTATGTTACTTTGAGTTTGTGGTAGTCTTTTTTCAGTTATTGTTGCCATTTGTAATTCACTGAAGGCACTTTGCAATACCAAAAATCGAGCATTGGGTGTGCAACATTTATATTTTAGATAGCAGTTTATTTTTTTATTATGTTTTCTTTAATTACGCAATTTAAAATGAAAGTGAACAGAGAGAGAGACAAGAGAGAGAGAGGTAGGTGTGGACTTGTGGAGTTGTGTGGCAGTGGGCGTGTGTTAGTTAAGTTGTCCGTCATTGGGGGCTGTGTAGAGGAGATGATGTTTTTGATTGGGGAAAAAATTTGGGATGAATTATGTATCATTAGATCAAAGTAGATAAAAATTGGATCAGTCTTAATATTTGTTGTACTTTTATAAGTTGAGAATTCGACTTTCTAGTTATAATATTCAATAAATGTCTCAAACCATGGTCATTTTGTTGTTTGTTCTACATAGATAATATGCTTTTCAAAGTCTAATTCTTCTAACATTAACAACTGAGGAAATTGATCCTTTCAGTTTGTGCTTGTTTCTCTGTGGATGTGGTCTCCAAGGACTCAACTGGATGCTTAGTGATTTTTTTCCCACCCGTTGTAGGTGCTTATCCATTTCTTAATACAGTTGATAAAACCAAGAAAGTTTGAACAATTGGATAATGGAGTTGAATACCATCAAAGATGCGTTTGATCGGGTTACAAAAAAGCAAAAGTTGTACTCGTCTAAGTCTCAAGAAGTAATAGAACAGATTGGTCAAGAAATTGAACAGGCATTAACAAGAATACAGTCAGTTCATGATGCCACATCTCCACCTGATCATAAGTTGATTCTGACTGAACTGAAAACCAAGTTGAAAGAGATTGCTCAACCCAATCAGCTGGAAGGCACACAGAAGGAGTTGAACATTGCATTGAGCAAGTACCCAAAGCTCCTGGAGAAATCTTTCAATCCTGATATATCAAAGGCCTACAGAAATTTTGATTTTGACGTTCACACGGTTAATCAGATAATTGCTAGCCATTTCTATAGGGATGGCCTGTTTGATCTTGGTGATTGCTTCATTAATGAAGCTGGGGAAGCAGACGCTAGAGATAAGGTATTTTTCCAGGAAATGCATCAAATACTTGAAGCCATGAAGTCTCTCAACCTAGAACCAGCACTCAACTGGGCTGCCACCAACCATGAGAAACTTAAGCAAAATGGATCAAACATTGAGTTCAGACTTCATCGCTTGCAGTTTGTGGAAATTCTACAGAAGAGAGGGAGAGATGAAGCTCTGAAGTACGCCAGAACTTCTCTAGCACCATTTGCAACCAACCATATGGCTGAAATCCAAAAGCTCATGGCCTGTCTACTGTGGGCTGGAAAGCTCGATTCTTCACCATATTCTGAATTACTATCCCCAACCCATTGGGAAAAATTGACTGACGAACTAACCCAGCAGTTCTGCAATCTTTTGGATCAATCCTATACAAGCCCGTTAAGTGTGACAATTGCAGCGGGATTCCAAGGGTTGCCAACCCTTCTGAAGCTGATGAATGTCATGACAGGGAAGAAGCAGGAATGGCAGTCTATGAAGCAATTACCTGTGCCAATTGATTTGGACAGGGAGTTTCAGTTCCATTCAATCTTTGTATGTCCTGTGAGTCGGGACCAGGCGAACGATGAGAACCCTCCAATGTTATTGTCATGCGGGCACGTTCTCTGCAAGCAGTCTATTACAAAACTGTCCAAAAACAACAGCGCACGGCCTTTTAAGTGTCCTTACTGCCCCTCTGAGGTTGAAGTAGCTCAGTGTAGGCCGTTGCACTTCTGACGGATTTAAACATGTACCAAATTCTCTGTCATAATTGAACCCTATCATGATGTTTAGTGATTAGGGATGCTGTGTGTAGTGTAGCCAGGATCTGGTGGTGATGTTTGTAGTGCATAAAAACTGGTCTGTTGTATACTTTTTGATTTAAGGGGTGTAAATAGTAATTCTTTGCACATTCATGTGACAAATGAAAAGGCAAATTGTGACTCAAAGCATTGATGAGGCAAACTATGTATTCCTGGGCACTGATGGACCAGAATGAAGCACTTGTCCTATGTTGGCCTTATTCCTGTTCAATTTCATTCATATTGAAGGTGTTTTTTTCGTTCTTTCCCCTTTTAAGGATCAAGGGAGGAGGGCGGAAAAGCAAAGACTAGGCATGCAAATCCTTTCTTATCTGCCACCGGAGGTTCAACGATCCTATTTCTAGTGAGGTGGGCAATCAATACATCCTATGCTTTCATTAGCCAGGTCATTTGCATATTATCGTAAATTTAGTCTTCGTTTTTTATTCATCCTGTACTTTCATTAGTCAGGTAATTTGCATATCGTTTTGAATTCAGTCTTAGTTCACTTAGGTCAATCAATTTTGGTACTTGTGGTTCTTATAGAGTTCAGGTCTAATGCAGCACAAAAAATGACGAACGTTTGCTTGTAAACTAATATAACGCAAATTCAAATAATTGAAGGGGTAATTTGAGAAATTCAATAGTTCGAGGGACCGCGAGAGCAAAAACATAGTTAAGAGGCTCAGAATGTAATTTGACACCCTTTTTTTATGTTAAGACAACAGAAAGGATGATGTTAAATTTACGAGAGAGGTGCATAGAAAGAAAGGAAATAGATTTTCCCAATGGAAGTTGATATAAGGATAGTTCAAGTGGTAATAAAGACGAATTATAAATTTAGATGTCTTAAATTCGAATTTTAATAACTTCTTGGATTAAGCTATGAAAGATTTCTTTTTTATAAATACTCTAGTCATGACGTGAAAAGTCTATTTTTGATCAGACTAGAAAGAGAATTAGAGGGGAGGTACATAAATTTACAACTCGTCTTATGCGGCGCTGTGCGGCCTACACTATCATATGATCACAGATAATGTGGGAAAAATATACAAAAGTGAGAGATGTGGCTTTTTAGGTGTAAGAAAGTGGCTGATAAAAGAGGACCTTCCATTAGTACCACCTGCAACCTTTAGTGGTGCGCAATTTCAGGAAATCATCATCAACCCAAAAGTTTTAAAAAGTCTCTTGTGCTACTGTTTTTATTGCTTAGGTTTCTTATCGATCTTTTTATCATTTCCATGAGGACTAGGCACTTGAAAAGGCTTTGACTCTTTTTTCTTTTCCCCTCCAGAAGCTTCACAAAGTTTAGTTAAATGTGGGATTTATACACAAGGAAGAGGACTTTTGCCTGAATCTAGATTATTTTTAAGTTTATTTTTCTTTAATGTTAGATTACCCATTGAATGAATATGGGTGGGTAGTGATTCTATTTATAAATAGTGAACATCACTTGAATTTTTGGTAATTGATATATAATTCGAGTAAATTGAGAAAAAATGGGTTGAAAATACATCTTATTTTTTTTTCTCTTTTTTTTTTTCCAGCTCGACCGTGTCGTTCTCACCACGTATTCTTATCAAATGATACAGGATATAAATATAATTGGATGATTAGTGAAAATCAACAAGAAAATTATTCTAACAATCCATACGAGTTGATAACAAAAAGTTAATCAATGTAACATTTTTGTATCTAAGGAGCAATATCTCATATGAAAATGAAGGGAATAATATTTTATATTATCTTCTTTTTTAGGATATAGAAAGCTATAAACGAGACGGTGAGCTAACTAGTTGAATAATTTTTCGTTTTTCCAACTAATGGAAAGTGACCTTTGGACATCTCTTCCAAATCTTAAATCTTACCATAATCTTGAAAATTGTCGTGTGGACCTTCCTCCGATCAATTGACATCACTATTTTTTAAAAATATACTACGACAATCTTAATTTATCTATATAGGTGTCTTTCGAGGCAACGGTTAACCATTTCAATTCTCCAAGGAATATGATCATTCAGATTTTGATAGGCACCCACCTTGGTTTGAACGAAATTTGTCAAAGTTGGTGAAATAAAAACTTTAGTTATGGAATGAACTAGACCAGTCAATCATATTGGGTAAAAGCGGATTTGTGTCGAGTGTTTGTTGATTCATATAAAAAAATACTATTTATATCTAATTTTTTTACTAATTCGTGCTTAAAGAATCATGTCATATGGAGTTCATGTCGTGTATAATTAATATATAAATGAGTTGTGTTATATATATATTTTTTGACCGACTTCATCTATATCCAATTCATTTATAAATCGTGTCATATCGGTTTCATTCGTTTACGAAACAAATAATTTAAAAAAAACTCAAATCTTGTAATTTTATGTCATATTTGTGTCATATGAATAGATCGTTTTATATTTTACCACCCTAAAACAATGATCGAAGAATCCAGTGTCAATGCAATTTTAGAACTTAGACAAAGGGTTGATTAATGGTTGTCTTAATATTTAACAAATGAATGATGGGATTTCTTTATTGAAAAGTTAATTTTTTTATATTATATTTTATTTTTTAACCAATGAAGGATGAGACATGTCAAACTCTTTTTAATTTTAATTCTCGAGTATCGTAACGCTTACAAAATTGTTTACTAAATTTTGTATACCAAATTAGTGTAGGTGGTTAAAATAGTAGGTTTCACTCATCATTTTCACTAAATATTCAATGCATAAGATTTCACAACATCATTTAAGATACAATATTTAATAAATTATTTGAGATGCATAACTTTATTGCTTAAAAAATGCTCATCAATCAACCACAGATGCGTTGATCGTCTAGAGGTAAGGCGAGGAAGAGTGTAGTACGATTTTAGTATTATAACGAAATTTATAATTTTTTAAGTTTATGTTATAATTTTTTATAATCATGTAAGTTATAACTGTAAAATAGAGGAAGTTATAACCGATTATGGGTATTTATGATGGATCACAATATTTCATGATTGATCTTAAATTATCTCAAATAATTATAATTTCACCTTTAAAAAGTATAATTTTTAATATCATATCAATTTTATTTTGGATCTTGGAGTTATCTATAGTACCCAAAAAAAAAAATGGTACCGTACCAACAATTACTATATTTGCATATATTTTTATCATTTTTGTAAATATTTTTAGCATTGTTGTAGTATTGAAGAAAAGTCATAAAAATAGCTACTACGACAGTTGCACTCACACCAGTGATAAAAATACACAAAATTATGATAAATCACTTACAACAGTAATAATTTTTTTTGTACTAAAAAAAGTGATAAATATGCAAATAATTAAAAATTTGAACACTCGTAAGTGCAGTACTAAATGTTTTTTTTTTTTTTTTTGGGTACCGTAGTATAGAATTGGCCTTTTCCCAGCATTAACGTCAAGCAAAAAATTCCTTTTTAGTAACTCACTTACTTCAAAACATGGAAACAGGCAGCTTGTGATGATTCAATCAAATCAAAGTTTCACTTGTTTTTTTGCACAAGTCTAGTCCTCAGAACGTTGGCTTCAGGTTTGAGCTACCAGTGGTGGGAGAGCATCAAAAGATTCTTTTTAACTTGGGCATTGTTAATTTTACTGTTAGATTAGCCACCACACAGTTACTTACACCTGTGTCTCAATTTTTCCTGTGTTAGTTATGAAATCAACCCCAAGTTGTAGGTAGGAGATTAGTCTTAATTGATGTGGGTCACTCTTGGGTTGGTTATCAGATTCATTTAATAAATTAATTTTATTTTTTAGAGAGTACCGAGAATATATAATGCAAATCTAACATGAACATACTTTATACAACATAAACTCAATGATAAATAAATCGAATATAAACAAATACATTTTAATTCGACACAATCTCAACTCGTTGTCAATCCCGAGCGTAGCCTTTTTAAGTTCAATTGAAAACACCAATATTATCCTCACTAAAAATCCGTATTATCACATACCTACAAGTGGAATAAACCTGCAATTACCAAAAATAAAATATAAAAAACTAGACTGCAACAGGATGTCAAGAAATACAGGTATCTGATGCATCAATCAGTCTCTCTCTCTCTCTCTCCATAAGCTTTTGGCATAATACTATTTCACACGCCACTTTTGGCTTTTTTGTAAAACCAAAACCAGCAAACAAAAGATAAGACATTGTAAAATCTAATTAAACCACAAGAAACAACAAACAAAGATATCTCTCCAGGGTCCCCCTCCCCCTCCCCCTCCCCCTCCCCCCAAAACCCACTCTATAACATAATTCTGACCCAATTAACCTTCTCAATTCTCCTAGGATTATAATCATTTGAATTTGGGTAGGCACCCAAATTGATCTGAACCGAATTTGTGTAAGTTGTATAGTTTTAGAGCAATGATTTCACAAATGAAAAGCTACTGGTGTTGAAAAGCAATTTGCCAATAAGTATAGTTAAAAACATTCATCTTATTTAGGTATTAGTACTGATAATACTCCGAAAATGAAGTCAAAATAGTCCGGCAATCAGAAGGCCACCTAGTGGAGGTCACTCGAGACACGAAGCCCAGGGTCCTAAAAGTCGAGCATTACGAGGTCAGGATGACAGCTCGAACTAACCTCCGTATTCTCGAGCTTACCGTGATAACAAAGAGCTAACATCAAGAGAAGGACGCACATAGAAGCTCACCCGGGAAACCATGACCTCCACGAGCAAAGCATGGAGTTATCATATGTTCACGCCGAAGAAAATTCTGTCATGATGCCATGAAAGGTTTCTAGAAAATCACGTCACTCTGGAATGTAGCCTTTAACGTCCTCGGAAATATAGATTTTAGTGACACAAATATTCCCTCAACAAACTAGGAGATTCTAGTGGTTCAGGTATGCTGAACTCAGAAAATCAGAGTTATGCAGAGCTCAAAAAATCAGAGTTAGAGCTCCCCTCAAGGAAGATAATAAACTGAAGTAATGAGGAAGCAACTAGATACTACAAAGAACTCGACAGGCGGTTTGAAGTAACACTCAAGGCACAAAATCTTCAACCAACCAAGATACTCTCTTAAGATCAAGGCAACCAACCAAGATACTCTCCTAAGATCAAAGAGAATTCCTCGGATAGATGACGAGGATCACTGGTCAGATCCCATAGATTAAGAGATACCCCTATAAATACTATGTAACGCCCCCAACAAAGGGACATGATCTTAGTATCACATCTTACATTCTGTAAACTTTTTGGTTTAGTAAATAGTGAAGGAAGGAGCAAAAGTCTCCATTGAAGAATGGATTAGCTGAACTCTCGAGCTGGTGAATTACTATATTTCTACTGTGTTAATTCTCCAACTCCCCAACAATTCTCAGTATCATTCCCTCGAGTCTAGTAGTTTAGATCCCAATAATTTTAATATTGTTTCTTTCATTTATTCATCTTCACAAAATTGCTTCACGTTAAAATACATCATCAGTTTGACGCCATCTGTGGGAAACGACTGTTCCTGTTATAAATTAAATGATCTTTCAGTGACTAATGGTATCAACGCGAAACATGAGCCGAAGTCAGACAAATTCACCACGGATGCAAGATCAGCAAGAAACTACTAATAGCAGACAACCTGAGAAAGTCCAAGAGACCAATCCACCCGTGGGGGGTCTCCCAATGAATAACGAGATGGAGGTCCTTCGCCTCGTCAATCAACGCTTGCTTAAATAAAACGAAGAACTTTTAAAGTTTTTACAACGCCCGCAAGAGGCACGACAGGCTCAAGAGGGCCAGAACAACCCACCACCTAGAGAGTGACCACACCTCGACCCCCCTCAGGGAAGTCAACGAAGAAGGGAAAAACAGTCAAACCATGAGGCCAGAACCTCGCATACCCCCCGGAATGAACACAACGAAGAAGTGCAAAGTCATAATGACGGGGGCGAGAGGAACGATTTCAACAGGAAAGGAGAGAACGGTACTAGAAGTAGTGCTTTCAGGGTATCCAGCAAGAACTCAGCCACATGAAGGAAGTCGTGAGAGGCAAGGCTCCAATTACGATGGATGTCTTGGTACAATAGACTGAATCTCCATTCACCACTAGCGTGCTGCATTTTCCCCTCCCTCTGAAATTCAGAGTACCGCAGATAGAGGCTTTTGATGGAACAAAGGATCTCATAGATCACCTCAACACCTACAAGAACCAGATGAAGTTACATGGATACCAGGATCCAGTGCACTACAGAGCCTTTGCCATCGCGCTGAAAGGCTTAGCCCTGGCGTGGTTCAATAGGCTCCCCCCTACCTCAATTTCCTCATTTAAGGAGCTATCCATATCTTTTGTATCTTACTTCATAGGAGCTCGAACGTATAGAAAGCCGAGTTATCACCTGTTGAATGTGAAGCAGGGAGCCCAAGAGAACCTCAGATCCAATGTTCAGAGGTTCAACTCTGAATCACTAAAAGTGGATGTCCCAAACGAGAAATTTGTCATTACTGCATTTATAGCTGGTTTAGGTGTACAATCTAAAGACCTGATGTTCTCTATTTCGAAAAATCCTCAGGCCAGCATGGCAGAAGTACTGGCCAAGGCAAAAAAGTACATAAACAACGAAGAAACTCTCATCTCAAAAGTAGGGAGCTCATCCATGCAAAAAGACAAAGGGAAAGACGAGAAAAAGAGGGACTGAAGTCCTAGAAGAGAAAAAAGGGTGAGATAGGTCCCCAAGGAGAGACAAAGATCGATCCCCCAAAAGAAGGGGAGACGTCAGAGATCGCTTGAGACCACCTCATCCAGAGTAGCAATCGAGGTAAGCACCTCGACAGGTCCCTCCACTCATCGCAACAATATTGCAGATCTTGTATGAAGTACAAAACAAAAAATTCCTAAGGTAGCCACCACGGATGAAAACAGACCCGGCGAAAATTTAACCCCACTCTTGGAATGCAAAACATTTTAGAAAATTTTTTCAGTAAGTTTGTCCTGTAATATGATTATTAATAAAACAGCAAGTCTGTGGTTCATTCACTCTTACGAAGGGCCCGGGAGCTCACGACGAACTCATTAGTTCGTAATAAGAGCCTTATAGCTCACGTTGAACTCGTTAGTTCATAAAAAGAGCCCTAGAGCTCACGATAAACTCATTAGTTCATAAAAAGAGTCTTGGAGCTCACGATGAATTCATTAGTCCATAATAAGAGCTTTAGAGGTCACGATGAACTCGTTAGGTCATAAAAAAAGTCCTGGAGCTCACGAAGAACTCATTAGTTCATAAAAAGAGTCCGGGAGTTCACGACGAACTCATTAATCCGTAATAAAAGCCTATGAGCTCATGATGAACTCATTAGTTTGTAATAAGAGCCCTGAAGCTCACGATGAACTCTTTAGTTCCTAAAAAGAGTCCTGGAGCTCACGACGAATTCATTAGTCCGTAATAAGAGCCTTAGAGCTCACGATGAACTAATTAGTAAGTAATAAGAGCCCTAGAGCTCACGATGAACTCGTTAGTTCATAAAAAGAGCCCTAGAGCTCACGACGAAGTCATTAGTCCGTAATAAGAGTCTTAGAGCTCATGACGAACTCGTTAGTTCATAAAAAGAGTCCTCGATCTCACGACGAACTCATTAGTTCGTAATAAGAGCCCTGGAGCTCACGACGAACTTGTTAGTTCATAAAAAGAGCCCTGGAGCTCACGACGAACTCATTAGTCCATAATAAGAGCCTTAGAGCTCACGATGAACTCGTTAGTTTATAAAAAGAGCCCAGGAGCTCATGACGAACTCATTAATCCGTAATAAGAGCCTTAGAGCTCACGATGAAATCATTAGTTCGTAATAAGAGCCCTAGAGCTCACGACAAACTCATTAGTCTATAATAAAAGCCTTAGAACTCACGATAAACTCATTAGTTCATAAAAAGAGCCCTAGAGCTCACGATGAATTTGTTAGTTCATAAAAAGAGCCTTGGAGCTCACGACGAGCTCATTAGTCCGTAATAAAAGCCTTAGAGCTCACAATGAACTCGTTAGATCATAAAAAGAGCCCTGGAGTTCACGACGAACTCGTTAGTTCATAAAAAAAGTTTTAGAGCTTACGATGAACTCGTTAGTTCATAAAAAGAGTCTTAGAGCTCACGACGAACTCGTTAGTCCGTAATAAGAGCCTTAGAGCTCATGATGAACTCGTTAGTTCATAAAAAGAACCGTGGAACTCACGTTGAACTTATCAGTCCATAAAAATAGCTCAGTAGCTCAGGACGAGTTCTTCTGTCCCTAAAGCAAATGCAGCAGCTCAGAATGCGCTTATCGATCCAGAAGAACTAAAAACAAGACCTGCAACACGTAGACTAGAAGGAAAACTTCACAGCTTCTATTCATTACAAAAAGAAAAAATGGGGGTCTTTGGTCTACAAGCCAGGAAACAACATGGAAGATTAGTTGCCAGATTCTCAAAGCCACAAATTGTGTATAAGAAGCGACAAACATGGAAAGGGAAAATCAAGGTTTCAAGAACATCAAAGATTACAAAAAAAACCAATCAAAGAAAAATTCCTAGTCGTCTCTGCAGTTCGGCTATCCTCTCTTTCAAACACAGGTTCTCCTCCTTCAGCTCATCTCTCTCCTTCTTAGTCGCTTACAGTAGATCCATCAATTTTTGCCTAGCAGAGGAAAACAGAACTTCCCCTAGGAAAGATCTGGATGAAGGAAAGGATAAATCATCCTTCTTGCGTTTCTTGATATGAGTCCTAACATCCCCACTCTCATCAGACCCGATAGAAGAGAGATCAGACTTAGGAAAAAAAAGGAAAAGTCTCGTTCAGCTATAGAGATGCTAAACAAGAACAGATTATCTGGCGTCATGAGATCAGGAAAAGACATGGGCTCAGCTTGGGTCATTTGGTCCACCCTCATCAATTCAAGCAGGTTCAGGTCAGGAGCACCTACATGCAAAAAAAAAAAAAAAAAATTCTCGTGCAAACTTCGAAGTCGTTGATTGGAAAGTCATTACTATTACATCCTAAGTTCAGACCTTGCCCAAGCTAGCTTGGCCAAGAGCTGGGGGACAACTGATGATACTCAGAATGATTCCCGAGTAGGAGCTCAGGAACAGAGGTCAAACATGGGGTCAGGTATGTTGAACTCAGAAAGTCAGAGCTATACAGAGTTCAGAAAACTAGAGCTAGAGCTCCCTTCAAGCGAGATAATAAACTGAAGCAATGAGGAAGCAACTGGATACTACAAAGAACTCGACAGGCGGTTTGAAGTAACACTCAAGGCACAAAATTCTCAACCAACCAAGATACTCTCCTAAGATCAAAGATAATTTCTCGGATAGATGACGAGGATCACGGGTCAGATCCCATAGATTAAGGGATACCCCTATAAATATTATGTAACGCCCCAACAGAGGGACAAAACCCTACTATCACATCTTACATTCTGTAAACCTTTTTGGTTTAGTAAATAGTGAAGGAAGGAGCAAAAATCTCCATTGAATAGTGGATTAACCGAGCTCTCAAGCTGGTGAACTACTATATTTCTACTGTGTTAATTCCCCAACTCCCTAACAATTCTCAGTATCATTCCCTCGAGTCTAGTAACTCAAATCCCAATAATTTCAATATTGTTTCTTTCATTTACTCGTCATCACAAAATTGTTTCACGTTGAAATATACCATCAAATAGTGATATCACTACCATTATAAATACCGACGGATGTACAAACCAAAGTAGGACGGGTAATCGATTCTATTTTTTTCTCCAAGTAATATACATTAGGATCAATAGACTGTGTTTCAGTGGATTAGCCAAACTCTTTTGCTGGTGAACCGGTGTAATTTTAAGAGTGCAACTCGGGTGGGTTAGGCAGGTTGGACAATCAACCTTAGCTCAATCCTAGGTATATAATCTTCAACCCTAACCTTAACCCTAACCCTACCTTGGGTTAGGGAACTCAACTCGAGCACTGCCCAAGTTTAATTCGGGCGGGTTCAGGTTGATTTTAGGTTACTTTACGATTCAATTCGAATAGAGCCCAAAATAGGCTTGTTGTTCTAAACCTAATACATATATTACATAATATTTACCTAAATTAACAACCAATAACTTTAAATAAGTTTTTAACGAGAGAGGCAAAGAGAATAAGAGAAACAGAGAACAATAGAACAGAAATGAAAAATCAGTGTTAATACTTTATATATATATATATAATTTTTTTTTAATTTGTCAGGTTCGGGTTGAACTCGGGTTCACGAGTCCTTAACCCAAACTCAACCCGGGTTGAGATTTTTTGACTCAAACCCAACTCAAGTATTAAAAATTCTTGTCCAAGTCCTAATTTTTTTGGTTGGGTTTGGGTTAAAATCGAATTGCCCAACCCAAATTACAGCCCTAGTAATTTTTGTGTTCTCCTTTACTTGATTAGCTCATCCGTCTCCATTGTTATCTCTGTACTACAGACAAATGCCTCCATGCTCCACACCTCATTAGTCAACAACCGTATTATCAAATTACGATCGATCCACTATCCCAACGAGACACCACTAAGCCTTGAATCTTTCTGTTCAAGCACCTCACTCACATTCCGAGTTCAGAACGTCATCAAGTACTTCTGTTTATTCTTAAATGTTACTCTCTATCAACCTAATCCGCTGATAGCAGAGTGGCAAGGCTATCCTTTTCCTACATAATGTCAAGCAAAAATTTCAGTTTCAGGATTTCTTTCACCAAAACATGGAAGCAGGCAGCCCGTGATGATTCAATCAAATCAGATTTTCACTTGTCTTTTGTGCATTTGTAGTTTTTATAAGTCAAGACTGTAGGGTTGAGGTGATAGTGCTGGAAGAATCATGTCCCAGCAAAACAAATAAGTTACAAATTTTAAGAATTAAATTACAAAATTGGTAAATGCAAAATCAGAACTACAAAAAATTCATGATGGATCATGATAGAATTACACAAGATGCTGTTAACTTGGGCATTGTTAAGTATCTGTTGGATGAACACTAGTTTATGAGCAATGCTATTTTATTTAGCTTCAGTCTTCCTCTGTGCACCACTGCATCAGTCTACTATAACCCTCCTCTGTGCACTATAGTTTCACTCCCGAGTCCCAACATTGGTACTACTTGTGTACTATGTAGAGCTAGTCCAGAATCCCTCCCTCATTTATTCTTTGAGTGCTCTTACTCAGATAGAGTTTGGAGGCATATCATCAACAAGTGTGATTGGTCTTGACAACCTATTTCTTGGCAAAGTCTCATACGACCTATGGCCACTCAATGGAAAGGAAAGCAGTTACAGAATTCTAAGAAAGAAATCAGAGAACCTTCACAAATGAGCACAAGGATTCTGTTACCATCCAGAATATGGTTTTGAATATGCTGAGAAGCAAGCTCCTCTCAACCAAAATCAACGATACACCAGCCCATAGACAAATGGCTTATTCCTGGCACCTGCCAGATTCTTGTTTTTGCTTATAATGTAAAATCGTCTTCTTCTTTACAAATTCTTGTTGTTTACAGGCAAGGTAATCTGTTGGGAGTGCAATATGCAAACCTCCCAGATTACCATTGCCCTTGTTTTGCTTGACTGGCTGTGTGTTGGAGTCTAGTCCCTGCATTTTTTGGTTTGTCCCCCCCGGGATGAAAGTTTGCTCTGTAAAAGTGCTTCTTTAATAAAACAGTTTGAAAAGTAATCGTTATCGCTCTAACTAATCCAGTGCCACTCTCCACTTCAAGCAAGAGTATTCTTTATTCTCTCTCTCTCACCCCGTAAGCTCTTGGCATTATACTGTTTCACACGCCACTTTTGGCTTTTGGAAACCAAAACATCGAGTGCACAGATAAACAAGCATATAAAAAAAAGCATCTGTCCATTAGTAACACCCACAAACACATTCAATCTGATGATCAAACACCCAACCAGCAAACAAAAGAAGACATTGAAAAGTCTAATTAAACCACAAAGAAACAACAAACAAAAAATACCATCCAGTCCCCCACCCCCATCATCATTCTGTCCCTCTTTCCCTTCCATCTTATTCATGCATTCTACATTTCCCATTAAAACATTCTGTGTACTAAGCTATATACATAGTTAAAGAAGGGGGTGTCGAGTGTTAATAAAGACAAAAGGATAGAGCTCCAAACCTTCACTGTCCCACTGTCCCAACCCAAATCAATCACACTATCACGTGGGATCTCATCTCTTTCCTCTGCAGAAAGCGCCGAACCGTCGGGTACCCCTTGTCGCCTCTATACATCTCTCACCATCTGTTTTTTTTTTTTTAATATTTAAGGAAAGATATTAAAATCTGGCGTCCTCAAAGCCGTGTAAGTCGCTGACTCTATTCAAAGACTTTCTCATAATAGCCACCTTAGCCAGCCTCTCAGCCGCTTTCCAAGCCGAAGTAGGTGTAAGCGGCTCACCTTTTTCATCCAAATATGCCACTTCCCTCTCATTATTCGTTCTCCGCCGTTGGATCTGCTGAATCTGATTTTGTCTTCTCACATTCAGCTCTGTCAACTCGGCTTCCAAGCCCCGTAAAAATTCCACAGCTGAAGCCGAACTCGAATGCAACAATAAAGCCTTAGCCGAAGCCAACAGGTGATTCGCGCCATTTAAGTCATCACGATCTAGTAATCTCCGAGATTCAGCTATAGCGCGTGCGGTTATAGACAGACATCTCAGCCGTTCGATGGTTGGGGTTGATGATCTGACGGCGCGTGGTTGTGGGACCAAGAGCGCCTGTTCTTTACCGTAGAACAGTTCTTGAGATAACGGGTCTTTGTACGAGCATCGAACAGCCAGTACATGATGGGCCCCAGCAGCCGTTGATGGAACTTTCAGTTCCACCAAAAGTTCTCTCTCTTCCTCAGCGTACAAATCCCCCACCCGGACTGAACTTGATCCGAAAGCAGCGGGTCGGCCCGTGTTTGAATAAACTGCTGAAATATCCGCCAGAGCTGAATCAGAGACGAACCCTAGCTGAATTTTAAGATCCTGAACGACGACGCTTAACAGACCTCCAACGCATTTTGCAAAGGCGTCTTCAGACGGCCAGTGGTTATACGCGCTGGTTCGGTTGAATACGATCGAATGTACGGGAATCTCCAGGTGAGTGAAGCGCGTGGTTATCACGAACGAGGATCGACTTGTCTGAGTGGGAGGGGATCTCTCGTCGTGACCGTCTGATATAAGCAAGATGCTTGCGACTGGGTTTTTCTCCCGTCGATCTTCGATCACCTTCGCCGCCTTTTTCAGCGCGTCATTCGAACTCGACGTCGTTCCATCCAAACCAATGATCGCGTCCACAATCCGGCGGGCCGATCTCCGGCCGGTGGCCGTCATTCTTGTCAAAGGCAACAACCTCTTCGAGCACGCAGAGAATGCAACAATGGAAAGCCGATCAGCTAAAGATAGAGACGAAACTATGCGTCTCATTGTGCGTTTCATCATCTGTATTTTCTCCGTATTCATTCTTCCGCTGACATCAATCACCGCCACTAAATCAATCGGAGCTCTAGGCGCCATCTTTGACGGTGCCGCCGGAGCTCTCACTTTCAAAACTATAGCATACGTCTCGCTATTCCGACCTACAGCCACTACCGCCGCCTCCGGCAGCAATCGAACCTCAACATTTCTGGAGTTCGTTATTGGCTCAGCAATCGGATTCCTATTCTCGTTCACGAAAAATCCTTGAAACTCCTCATGAAGATTCTCTTCGTCTTCATTTTCATCAGCTTCTGGAATCGGATTGAATCGAGTTCTTGAAGTCGGCGACATCAATGGTTCATCATCGTTGTAGACTTTCAAGGCAGACCTTATATGCTGTTTACTCTCGTTCTTCGTCTTGAAGTCAATTGTAGCTGCGAGTTCTCTCTTCGTTTCTTCAACTAAAACCTCTGGTTTTTGATTATGATTGTTGTGAATGGAGACTAAGGGCATTTCTTTCCAGGTAGCGTTACAGACAGGACATTTTAGGGTTCCTTGCTTCTTCACGAGAGTGGCGATACAAGGGAAGTGGAAGCTATGAGAGCACTCCGCCGTCAAAATGGCCATTCCTTGCCCTGTCTTCACGTTCTGTAAACATATTCCACATCTGCTCTGCGAAAACAAAAGAAAAGGCCAGAGAAAAATTCGTAAATGTCAAAATCCTTTTGAGTCAAAACTCTATAATAACGAAATTCTACTGTACAAAATTCAAAACGCGATAGAGAACTGTAGGTTAGAGCGTTTGAAATTCTTACTTTTGAGAAACGTAGGCTGGATTTGAGGAGAGAAAATGTGGACGGAGAGTGAGGCGAGGATGGATTGGATCGGTGTAACAATCCAGGACTTTTTGTGGTCTTGCATTGGAGCTTTGGGCTTTCAGGTACTGATGGCGGTGGAACGGTGGCAGTTGGGGTTGCTGTGGCGGTTCGACACCGGAACCTAGGGCTGGAAACGGGCTGAGACTGAAAGCGAGGCGTGGAAGGATTGGAGAAAAACCCAAATTTGGAGCTGTTCTTTGGAGTAGGATTGTCGTTGCTGTGTTCTTGCTTCTCTTTCACCACTTTCTGCTCTCGGTCTCGTGCGATCGATGTACAAAACGCTCGTCGCCATCCCAAAACCATTGCCACAATCTTTGTATGTAAGTCCAACAATTTTCTCCTACTCTTTGTTCTCCCCTTCAATTATGTGGTGCTAAAAGAGGGTTTATGGATTTGGGTTTGAAGATTTAGTAAACCAAAAAACAAATAGATAGACAATAGCTTACACAGAAACAGAGTTGATGAAGACGACAAAGAAACGCTCTTTATCTATACAACAACCCACATAGTCTAGTCAGTTCTCTCTCTCTCTCTCTCTCTCTCTCTCTCTCTCTCTCTCGTGGCAGATATAAAATGATCAGTGCGGAAGCTCCATATTTGTTTCTCTATTGCTGCCAAAATTTGGTATTTGGAATCTCACTCTCATGGTCTTTCTATGACAATCTGATGGGCAGAGGGCAGAGGGCAGAGGCTTTTCACGAGGTTAATTTTTTAAATGGGGTGGAGGGTTTGTTTTGGTTTTACTATGTGGCCGGCAAGTGGAGGCTATTTCACTTGTGCGTAGTAAGTCAACAGGTAGGCTTTTTGCCCTTATCTGTTTTCCTATACCCACCCACAACATGGACTGTGCGCATTGGTCCTACAAAGGGATCTTTTTTGCTTACCCACAAAACAATATACAAAGGATCTCCTTTTTTTATCCGCTCTTTGCCGTACGCTTCGCCAATTAACTCTTTCTATTTTTCTTTTCTTTTTTTTTTCATTTTTTTTGGATAAATATTATCATCCTCTCTTTCCCCTTATGTTTTGCCAATTAACCTCTTTTTTCTTTTATATAAAATGCTATTTATTATTATTTTCACTCAACGACGTTGACTTATCTTCAATTATGTTTTTTTTTTACCAAAAATAAAAATATCTCATTATTTCTAGACTCTTATTTACCACGTAAATTTTTAATATGCAAAAATTATGTTACTATACTATATGATCCAAATTATACTAATATTAGCATGGTTTATCATGATATGATTCTTTAATCTTATATGTTAATGATGGGGTCCATGATATTTGATTTATCTATCAACGAGTCTTTAGTTTAATTATACTCTTTATTTTATTAAAATTCTACCTTTTTAATATCATAAATTTAAGTCCTACCCCTCCTCCTCCCCAAAAAAAAAAAAAAAAGTGGTATCTGATTTGTGTAGGTTGTTTGGTTGAATAACACACTGGGGCTTAAGCCATAGAGTTTTGTCGTTGTCGGAGGTTAAAATGGTCACTTGGCTGAATTGCTGATTCCATTATTGATGGTAGAGGATAGAATAACGGGCACCATGATTATCAATAATTCTACAAAATGTGCTCTTACTGTGTTGATTTCATAAATGTTAGTGCCCAATGCCAACTAATCAAAACTCTACCCAAAAAGGACGGTTGAGAGTGTCTTTATTTGTGGGAGTTGACAATGGTTCTCAAAAAATAATTTGGTATCGTATTTTTAAATTTTATTATTTTAATAGATGTGTTTTATAATGTTGCGGATTATTTTATAATTAAAAATTTTATTATTTTTATGAAAGATTAATTATTTTTGTGGGTTTTTTTTTTATTATTATTGTGAGTGTCTTTGTCACTATTAGTAATGCACAACGTGCGTTACACTCAAATAAATTTAAATAATATTTTTTTATAAAAAAAATGAATTATATGTGTAATTAAATTAAATAATACATTAAGTGTCAAATAATTAATCTATTTTTAATTATTGTTAAATTTAAGTATTAATTTATTCTATAAGTCTTTAAGTACATAATTAGTTATTTGTTTAGGTATCCCTTTGACTTCTTTAACCATTTCTACATCTAATTATATTATAGCATTATCATTTTTTATTTTATTAAATAAATTGATTAGATCGTCTATAACATTATTATATTATCCTACACCAAAAGAAATATAATATAACATCTAATTGACCGTGAAATTTCATCTGGTAATTTTATAAGTACAATAATTTAATATATATAAGATTTTACTTTTTTATATACATATAGAAAGTTGTACATAACTATACTACTAATAAAATGAGTTTAAAAAAATTTAAAAATCTTTATAAAAGAGATCAAAACAAGTTAAAAGTCAAATAGAAGTAAAAAATAAAAATTAGATGAAAATATGTAAGTTGGTATAATTGATTTTATTAAAATAATTAGTAATAAAATAAGAAATTAGAATTTTTTTGCAGGTGCTGACATTTATAAGCAGTATATATATATATATTATGATAACTATTTTTACTACTTTTTTTGGTCCTAAAAAAATGATCACCTTTGTAAGTACTTTTTATCAGTATTGCAATTATTTTTATCAGTATTATGATAACTATTATTTATATTGTTTTTGGTTCACAATAGTGATAAAAAAATCTAAAAATTTGATAAATGTCTGTACAATTTTTTTTCTTGGTATTGTAAACAACTCCTTATTTATTTGTATGTGCAATTATATTTTTGGAGAAGGTTGACTATGATTTAAATAGATTTTACGGTGGCGCTATTTTTTTGATAATGATATCCACCATAAACATTTTTCATTTTAAAATAAATGGTAAATTAAACTCTGAGTCAATGTTATCAGAATCAGACTAGTTATTGAACCGGCTAGGGGACTAAGTCAATGGTTTACTTGTTCAACTGGTAGGTCACTGGTCGAGCTGGCCATATAATAAAAAAAAATATATAATAATTATAAAATATAATAATTTAACTAAAAATAAATAAAATATGTGCAAAATACATTGATTTTATGGTCACATTGTCTCAGACCAAAAAATGTACAAAATCACCCAATAATGTGCAAAATCAACCAACAATGTGCAGAATAAAACACAAAATAATTAAACAAACATCACTTATCATACTAAAAAATAAAAAAATAAAAGATGTAGTCACATTGTTACGGACTCACAATCAAAAATACAAATACAAACACAAACTTGGTTAGATCATATTATGCTCAAAAACACAAACCATAGTTTTATTGTATAAGATATGAAAGAAAGTTTTTACCTTAAAGGGAGGAGATGACGCCTGAGTTCGCTGGGTTCACCTGAGTTGCTGATCACAGTCTGGGTTCGTTGGGTTCACTGGTTGCATGGCTGATAGCAGTTTGGGTTCGTTGATCGTAGTCGCAGATCGCTGGTCGTAGTCAAAGATCCCTCCCTGGTTGCTAATCGTTGTGGCTGATGCCGTTGATCGCAGTCGAAGTCCAGAAGTCGCCTGAGGCCTTGATGTTGCTGGAGCCTGGTGGTGGTGGTGCCTTTTGTTCTGCGATTTAGGGCAAAAAAAGCCCTAAATCTTGTACAAATTTGTGTTTAATTTATTTATGTAATTTAATTTTTAAATGGGTATTAAACTGTCTGGCTTTTATAAAATCGTCGGTTCATAAATTTTAATAAAAATCGGCCAATTTTTTGGTTTATAGCCCGTTCACTGCCTTATGCGGTCTAACTAGAAAATTAGACCGATCTAGGTTCCGATTCATGGTTGAACCGGTCCAACCACCCGGTTCGGTCCGGTTCTGATAACACTGCTCTGAGGCTCTACTATAATCTTGATTTCACATTATCCTCTCAATTATTAGAACTAATTTCGATGTGGTTCATAATTTCTAATCATAATTTAGCTAGTGGACCTAAACAGGTTACAATTAATACATGTTGAAAGAATTGTTTTAAGTGACTATGACTGCGCAAATAAAATCCCGACCTAATAGATAATGGTTTGATCGAGCAAAAAAATGTAGTTTGATCAATCAAAATTTGGCTTCAGCCGAGCATATTGAGTAGAAATCCAACTTGAAAATAAATCAATTGAAAATGGTCTGCTCGGTGGAAAGTATTCTCGAGTAAAGAAGTGTATGCCGAGTAGAACCTAATAAAATATGCTTAAAAAAAAGATACAACAAGACTAGAAGTCAAGTAATAATTTGACTCTATCGTGTGGGAATTGAGGCATATCCAAACAAGAACAAACTATCCCTAAAAAATTGATGTGGCTGATAGGATGAAGTCTAGTCATTGATAAGAACTCAGATCGAGTAAAAAGATAGCTAGGCTATCCCAAATAATTAGACGCAATACCAGACAACTAATAAGAAAATTGCCTTAATAATAATGCACATTAAAAACATGTGACCTAAATAATAGATCAATAAGAAGGTAAGTTTGGAAAGATTCCAACATGAATAAAGAAAAATTTGGTTAAAAAATAGGCATGTCACCTGCCAATGATAGAAACCCTATAAAAAGGTACATACCATCATAAATACCGAGTAGGTTTAAGTTTAAAGTACGTACTTCTTTTTTCTTACAAGTTACTTGCTTATTCTATACTGAAAAATTGTTTATTATTCTCAAGAGTCTTTATTATCTTAAATATCGAAATACCTCTAGAAGAGGCATAAAACTATGTCATGTGTAAATAGTCATGTAGGGGGGTCACGTGAAGGTTTAGGCTCTGCTATAGCCGAACCGAATTGATTAGGTCGGCAGAATAATCGAACAGAAAAGTTTTGCCAGATCAGGATAAGAACCGAACAACATGATCGCAACCTATATTCAAGGGATTCGATTATGCTAGCTAGATAAATCTAAACAGCTCATGGGTTGAGATTAAGGGAGCGTTAGAGAAATCTTGGGGAAACCTAACAGACAAGGCTGAATTGAAGGGGAATGTGTCATTCTCTCTAGAGAAAGAGATCATTGGCGTCTTTATAAACCAGTAAGGATGAATAGTGAAGGTACGTGAAATTCTTCCAAAATACAGTCTTATTATTATTTTTTTTTTCATATATTGACTTAAGTATTTGAGTGTCTTAGATCGAAACACGTCAATCTTAGACAATTGTTCATTTTGTAAGAATCTTGACTATAAGGAGGATAAATACTGTCTACTAACGAGCAAGGGGATTTTATCCGCTTACACCTGCGACCTTGATCGTTTAGCAGGAAGAAGAAAAAAAAAATAGTAGGAAAAAGATATTGTTGATTTCATTTTTCCCGAGAAAACCATACACTCAGATTCTATATGATTATCCCTGACAAGTACGAGATTGCCCCTACAATGTCATACTAACTCAAACCAAATACCCTTTTTTTTTTGAATGGAAAAGATTAATGTGTAGAATAAATTACTTGTATATAAATGTTTACGAATCCCTTAGAGTCAATTTAATTAGGAAAAAAAAATTATGGAAAGTAAAAATGATAGAAAATGAAATGAAAGAAAATAAAATAATAAAAAAAATATTTTAATGCATGTATTTAGTTATAATAAAAAATTTAAGAGAAAGTTTTAAAAAAAATTCATTTTATTATTTGAAAGAAGTAAACTTATAAGAAATTTTTTACAATTGTCTAAATTCCTTTTAATTATATTAAATCGGTCTAAAAAATAAAAAAAAATATGTAAAAAATTTAAAAATAGTGACTTAAAATCTAATTCTAAGACAATTATCAATGCAAAAGTCTTTAAGTCAAATTATATGATTAATCAAATTCATACCAAAATTTTTTAAAATTAATAACCAATAAAATATTTTAAGAAAAATAAGGGTAAAATAAGAAGTTAGTTATAGATCACAATTTTCTTACATTTTCTTGAGTTTTTTACAAGAAAAAAAAAGTTAGTAATTTGTGAGAAAATTCAAGAATGAAAGAAAATTATTTTTTCTATCATTTTCATTTTTATGCTAACCAATCACATAAAAAATTTTAAAAAATTTTCTAACTTGTATTTTCTACCATTCTCTCGCTAAACAAACTACCCTTAAAAAAATGTTTTACAAATGAGTGATGTAAAATGATAACAATACTTGATAGGTCAATGTGAAAATGTGATAATTTAGGAGGTAATGTTATACAATAGAGTAATGCTAGGACCTAAAAATTTGACCTCATAACCTTTCAATTGACTGAGAGCCCTATTAAACATTGAAACTTATTTTTCATCCAATAGTTATAATAAAAAAAAGTACATCATCAGGTCAATAAATGGTATGAAATTTTTAGGTGTCAATAACATTATTTTATACAAGAAATATATTTGGGCATGCAATGTAAAAATGTGATAGTTAAAAATACAATTCGAGATTAACAATATAGTTAAAAGAGTTAAAGTATAATAAATATTAAATTCATAAAACTCATAGAAAAAAAGATGAATATAATCTTGGTTTGTTGGAGGGTTTGAAATATGAATTCCAACTCACTTGAAGTCACGTAACCTTAAAACACAATCTAATATTGGATTCCATTTGAATTTAATTCAACGTTAACACAAGCTAAAAAGATTTAGTTGAATTTACGATGAATTTGAATTTGGGTTTGACATTTCAATCCCTTTAGTATTATTTCAACTAAAATTAGTTGGATTTTTTTTCTTTCAATTTCAACCTAAATATATAAATTTCTCTTTTAAATATGAATATTTTGGATTGAGTCTAGGTTAAGTTATGTCTAAAAAAAATATTTATTAGTATATATTTTTAAAAATTAATAAAACTATGACACTCTGTAGATTTTTTTTTACTTTATGGTTATTATTTTTTTAACCCATAGTCATAATTAAATCAATCAAAGAGCCAAAAAACTTCTATGAATACCATTTCACCCCATCTTAAGTGGGTCTGTTCTTTCCCAAAAATGATGCTCGTTTTACATATAAAATAACATTGTTTTGTGTGTAAAGAAAAAATAATTATACTTTGATCCCTCAACTTTAATTTTTTTCTTCACATTGTTGCATTAAATATCAGATTTTTTATATTATATCATCAATTATGTGATTAATTTCACATCGCTCCAATTATTAATGTGTATTATATATTTAACAAAAAGTTGTTTTATTTTACCTCTAAACTATATAATTTTTTTTACTTTATTTTGATGCATTGATACATTTTTTCCAAAAAAAATAATAACGTTTACGATTGAAATAATACAAAATTATTTAAGGAATTGAGAGAACAATGTGAATTCAATAGTTCAAAGAGCCTAATAAAATCGAGTTCATAGTTTAAAGGATCAAAATGTAATTTACCGGTGACATCGATTTTGTAGATCTAACACAAGCAGAGGATCCCCATCCATCGCTAGCAGACCTTCGTTTTAAAATTCTAGCTTTTAAGATTAGAGTAGTAGCTTCCCCAGAAGCATCACTGACGGTTTGATTTGACCGTCGACAGTGCAAGACAGTCCTCATCAGTGACGGGTAACGGGTCCGTCTTTCAGTGACGCCGTCAGTCGGGTCCGACGAGGATTTTGGTCCTGGGAAATTGCCAACTTCTTATGATTTCTCAGTCGTACGGTCGACGTAGTCTCATCACCGTAAAAGTTTTTTCAGAAACACGTAAATTTAAGATGCAATTGGGGTCAAATAATTTATAAATCTGAATTATATAATTATCCTAATCCGTAGTTTTTCTTCTCACAGTTTAATTATTGAACAATATTATTGAATTTAATTTATTAACTTTTTAAATCATTAATAATAATTTAGATTACATAGAGCCGGAGGAGCGCAAGCAATAGCACAAACGCAATAAAATTTAAAAATATTTGAGAGCAAAAACTCTCTAAAAGTAATTTTATGTATAAAAACAAGCATTCGCCCATGAAAATTAATAAAAATAAAATATAAAAAATAAATATCATGCAAAATTATTTAATTTTTAAATAAGTATTAATTCTAAAATACTGAAATAACAATTATAAATTATAAATACCATTCTTGTTTGAAAACCCATTAGAAAGTACCAACTTGTTAGGATACCTTGGCTGTTAGTGGACCATCAACGTACGACAATGTGAACACATTCTTCATGCGCGGTGGTGGCAAAGCTCTAAGAACCAAGGACAAAAAAATGAAAATTAATACGGATGATTTTGCAAAGTAAATAGTTTTCATAACTCCACTTGCTCAAGAAAGGGCAGAAAAGTGGAAAGATTTATAGTGTCGTCTTTCTCCCGTAATGGAAGTGATATAGCTGACTGAAGGCATTGACTCCCTCGCTTGAGATTATTCCCAACAATTATCAACACCAAAAAATAGCAACTAATCAATTATTCCTCAAAGTTATTAACACCTAATTTCAATTTTAACTTAGAAATTGTAATTAAATCCAATTATATCAACACCTAATTCCAATTAAATCAACTCAACACAAACATTAAGACAATAAATCAATTCCACAATCAATTTTGGTGTGTGTGTGCTTTGTGCGTGTATTGAAGATGAAGCCATAGAGAGAGAGTATGTGAGGGGCAGAGAGCGAAAAGAAAGAAGAGGGAGGATCATGGGTTGCTAGGTAGAGAGAGAAAGAGAGGGATGAATTTACAGTATTTATTGGGGGTGGGTGTCTAAAGTTTGGGGCGTGCAACGTATGGGATGATTTTTGAATTTGGGCGGAAAAATAAATTTAGAGATGGATTTTAAATTGTTGGATAAATTGAAAAAAATTGAAGCAGTCTATACCGTTGTTGTGGTAGGCTAAATTGAGAGACTCAAAATTGGTTATGTTTTATTAGTATTAATTGTCATTGAATTTCAAATCTTTAATTAGTTACCGGTTGAGACATGCAATGTTGCCATGTGATGTGGCACGTGACTTCTTTTTGGGTCAGAAGTACTAAATGCACATCTAAACATCACCATGATGGTATGGTAGAGCAATGATATTGAAACTTAATTTGATATCAACATTGTTTCTGTGTGATATATGAAATTTATAATCCTTTTTTCTCTTCATTTTTTTTTATTTTGCACTCTTATCTCCTCTCGTATCTTATAAATTATTAGAAAAGTTTAAAAAGTTATCAAAAGTTATAAGGAATAAAAATTAATTAAAAAAAATTATAGGAAAAGTAGTTAATTGACAAAGAATGTAAGATTATAAGAGTCAAGTGTTGAACAATGATTTAAGGAATCTAAAAAAAAAATTAAAATTCTAAGAATTCAAGAAATAGGTAGGAAAACTCCCTCCCATCCCTAATTTATTGCATTTTTTTTCTTTTCATTTGATCTCCCAAACATTACAGTTTTATATTGTTGGGTATTGCATGTGGTGGAATCTTATATCGGATAAAAAAATAAGTTAAAGTTTTCTAATATATAATGAATGAATTCACTACTTATAGATTTAAACTTTTAGGTGGGTATAACTTTCATATATTGCATATTGGGCCTTACATCATTGAACTCTCTAGTCTTTTACCAAATGGTATTAGAGTCGATGGCTGACAATCCTATGTAAACATTCGAAGTGTAGCGTGTTGGTACCAATGGTGAATTTTAAAAAAAAGTGATGGACACTTAGTATTGAAGGTATGTAAATGCAAGTCGAAAAAAAGAGAAAGGTGTGGGGTTGAGCGCAATGGCTTTTGACAAAGTGGCAATACTGTGACTAATAAATGAGAAAAATTTTGATATTTGGAACAACATACTTTTATAAAGAATAGTTGGATGCGGTGCTTGTGGAGAGTGGTCTATTAGATTCGAGGGGGAGCTAAGCCCAATGTGATTCACATATGAAAGGGAGATTGTTGAAAATTGTATACGTGAGAATTTCACATCAGATAGAAAAATAAGTTAAAACATCTTAATATAAAATGGATAGACTCATCACTTAAAAGTTTAACCTTTTAGGTGAGTATAGATTTTCTGACATTATATATTGGGCCTTAAATCACTGGATTCCCGAGTCTCCCAACATATCCCAATAAGTTGACGAAGTTATACACAAAAATTTTAAGGAAAAAGAAGTTATTCAATAATTAAAGAATGTGAAAATTCATTTAAAAAATATTTCCATAGGTACTTGATTTTTACATCTTGTGTTTCTTCCTAATTTTTTATCCTGCTTGCTTCCAAATGCAAACCCTTCTTACTTCTTTAGTTTTATTTTTCTTTCTCATTTTTGAATGAGTTCTTATGCAACTAACGATAGTTAAGAGCTCTTGAAGCTCTTGCAAAAAAAAGGAAAAAAAAAATGATAGTTGATCGTATTCTACCTTAACCAAAGGTAGGATACGATCTCAGCGTTTCAAAAAATTGTCTACGAGAGACTTTTCTCTTAAATGAAATATAGAATATCATGTTCAGACATTTGCATTTATTTTTGTAGATTTTTATTCTCTTTTAACTCAAAATTGATTTATATAGATTGGTGGTAGATTCAAATAGCTTAAAAGATGTATTCCGTAGAAGTCTAATCTCAATAAATTTGTAAGATAACGGGTTGATTTGCAAAACAATGTATTAGATGATATGTATTTTTCTAAATACAGCACAAACTCGACAAAACACATATGAACAGTTGCTCTTAATTCTGGAAGAGAAAGATATAGGTCTGAAAGGGATAGAAGTGTCACTTTATGAGGAGGGTACCTCAATTCTCCTTCTAACGAAAAGGGAGCAGGTAAAGCGTCAACTACGGATATTCTTGATAATCTGACTATGGGCACCCTTATCACAGTACCATCTTTAGTTTTTTATGATATTAACAATAAACAGACACGTAAATTATAAATAAAGAAAATAACCTAGCACATGAAACCATTGGGACAACCCATAAGAAAGATCCACTAAACCTCGATTTCTTTTTCTTATTATTATTATTAAATGCCAACTTCAAAATTAATCCTTGCTTGGATCTCCATGAAGCCTCCAACTTTGACCATGTGTGACCAAGATGCATATAAATAGGAAAATGCACATTTTGGATCACAGTGATGCCTGAGACTTTCCTGTAATGTGTAAAGCTAGAAAAAGTAAAGCTTCACTTCACCACAAATTGCAGCATGAAGCATCTACGTTAGTGGATTCATTCTTGAGAAGCTTATAAGCATTGATTATATCAGGTGATATGGATTAATTATGTACAATAATCTCGACAACTCATCCAACGGTCCAATCAAAACTAATTAAGAAAGGCCTGTAACATAGGTAACTTTCATCAAATTTATAGTTAATAATAATGTCACGTGCTGAAATAGATAACATTAATTGATATTATCTTCCTAGGATCCCATACACTCATCTTTATATAAAGACAAGCCTTACACACAACCAAGGCATGCTCACTAAAGGCTAAAAATTCTTCGTCTCAATTTATTTTTTCAAAAACCGTAAATGTCACACTAAAAATGTCACACTGGAGGCTTCCTGTAGCATAGAGCCAAACCCCTCTTCTTTCTTCCCTTTATTTGCCTTAGGTGGCCTAGTTATGAAGAAAATCGCACCGGAAGAGGGTACAAAATTACAATAATCTAGCTTAGTGTCAAATAATCCAACCCAAATAAAACTACATGAAAGAAGTATTAACAGCCGTAACAAGAAGTTCAATAATTTTTACTTCATGTTTTGGTCTTTGGTATATACTAAGTAGTTGCCAAGGGATTATCGCCCCATACTGCCATAAATATTAGGTGAGTCACATGGATACAAGTAGGATATCGAAGAAGAGGTTGATAAGGTCCAAGTATAAAAATAGAGAAGGTTAATGATAGTATAATGTGATCAATAACGAATGGGTTCCCTATGGCTGATGGGTGAGATATTATCTTTATTGGGAGGCACATGTCGTGAACTCATTAAATGCTAGGATCCTCACCAACCAACTCTATAATTATATGCACAGATGAAAAATAATTTTATAACTAGCTGTGATGCACTTGAGGGAGCAACTGCTTACCAAGGTGGGATGCATCTTTTGTAATTCAACACTCACAATCATGTGGGTGTCGTGTAAAAGTTAGCTCCATAGAAAACCATGTTAAAAAAGGGTAGTTAGTGCATAAATTTTTCTTTACTTCGGAGGTAGGAAAGATCAGATGTACGTAGTAATTGAAGGGATGAATAAACCAAATGAACTCAACTCGAGTTAAGTCGGTCAATGGATAGTAATGTTAAACCTGTCACAAGAAAATTTGGCGATGTTAAATTAAATGTCGCCAACAAGAGATTACATTCGTCGAATAACAATCAAGAGAGAATCCAAAGCATTCTGATGATAATTGGACACAGAGTTAGCGTCGTTGACCCACATGTCACGCTCAAGTGCAAGTGGTAGGAGAAATGCGTGGATTTCTTAGGACGAACACAAATGAGTTACATGAATGATTCGGAACCTTGTATTGCCTTGCAGTACTGTTTTGAAGGCAACCATTGGTGTGGAACCTTGAAATGTGTCCGTTTTAGGCACATATGTGAAGAGGCAATGGCATTGGTTAGCTATTCATGTACCTTAATCAATGCAATAGGGTAAAGGGGGTGCTCGGTCTCTATCCAAAACGAAGTCTATGAGGAGGGTAATGTTTTTGTGGAGGACACCAAGTCATAAACATAATTTTGATGTGGAAAGAACCAATCAAGATTGGACAAATTGACTACTGTTGATTATCTGAAGAATCCAATAAGTCAATGTATCAAATACAAAAATTTATTTCTAATATGTCCTCTTTGGGTGTTCCATGTGCCCAGTAACGGGACTTTTCTTGACCCTTCTATATATTGTCGAAAGTCGTAATAGTTGGTTATTCATCACAATAATGGTGTACCAATGAAGATATGGAAAGATTCTCTTCTCAAGTATTTGATAAGTTCCTATCAATGGTTTACAGAGAAAAATTGACAGTTTTCTTGTGCCTCCAGTAAGGTCTAGAGATAAGTAATAATAGGGGTGTTAAAATATAAAACGAATCATTAATATCACACGAACACGATATAAAATTAGATTATTTGAGTCTTCTTTAAGCAACCTGTTTCGTAGACGAGTAGAACCGACCCGACACAATTAATAAATGAATTGAGTATGAATGAAATCAATTAAAAGAAATAGACGATATAACTCGTTTAAATATTAGTTATACACAACTCATACACGACACGAACTCAAAATGAAGATTGATGGGCTTGACTAATACTAAGGTCCAGACATAATTAAATAATAGACAACTTTATTCCAATTTCGGAAAAATCGATTCTCAAACTCGAATCTGCCCAATATAGTTTAGACGTGAGAAACTCTTCTACATCATTCCCCCACAAACCACACAATTATTGGTCACTGGACACATTTTTCGATGGAAATCTTGTTTTTCTTTCCCCATCTCTTTCTAATATTCTAACAGCAACTTCATTTTTAAGCTTCAATCACATACTTTTGTGAAAAAAAAAAACGAATAAAGCTACAGCATCATCTCACGCTGAGATCAAACAAAGGAATAAAATTCCTGTGGGATTAGTACGAAGTCCAATCTTGAATTATCTATAGACGCATGCAGGGCCACTTCCTTGACACTTGCATCGGTGAGGCTATTGTCACAAGGTTGTTGCAGGACCAGTGAAAATGACTTATGGTAAGGAAGCTTGAGCAACACTTGGCCGCCTATGTTGCCACTTATATATTTTGAATTTGAATGGGTGTGGTTGTAGTGGAATACTGTTCTTGATTATACCCTCTCTCTGTCTCTCTCTCTCTCTCTCTCTAGTTCTCAGGGTTGATGCATTGGAAAATTGTAATTATGCTTCCTACTGAACAGCTTAGGACAGAAATGAAGTAGTTCCCTTCTTTGCCTAGCAAAAATTTTTAGGGTTAGGACGTGATTTTGTTTCAGAACGTCCAATGATAAGTAGTACCTAGCATATCCATATCCACTTTATAACAAGGTTTGGGAAAGATAAATGGTATGTAATTGAGCTTACTTTGAGGACGTTGAATCCGGTAATTGACCATGTAACGTATTGCTTAGATGGATGGACAGTACATTTGAAAATCCTCTGGCCAAACTGCTTATGTGATGGTTTGCGGGAGTGCATGTAGTTCTAGAAAATGATTCTATTGCAAGGATGATGGGTGTTTCTCTGTCCATCAATTTGATTAGATTACCTGAAGACAATCTTCCATAATGTTTTTTTTTTTTATAAACTTCTCCTTGCAAAAAATTGTTCTCTCAGGATTTCTCAAATCAAATGTATTCCAATTCACCTGATCAATTAATTAATGATTGCATCCCACATAATACCCAATACACCGGAGAAAAAAAAAGAAGAAGAAAGATTACAACTAACATCATTACCGACTCCAAATTTCCTTTACGTATCTGTAAAAATAGTTTCAGCAAATTGTCATCTTCCTCCAATAAACTGACATACAAAATCCAACAAAAATGTATGATTACATCTTTTGATTGTAGAGGTCTTCTTCCATTACGATCTTGACCAAAGTGTTGTTACACCACATTTCCCACTTAAACCAGGCAGACAATACAAAATGAATGCCAAAATCAGATGAAAACTCTGAAGCAAAGGTCAAAAGTCAATCATTAGAAAACCCATTTTAACAGTAGCTCACCCTGAATTGCGGCCAAAGACGAGAAAGCTAAAAGAGAATGATTAAAAAAAGTCATACTTAGTGGACGATGCATTCCAGCGCGAAATGTAGAAAACATAAATATTAGACAGTGGTGTAACCATTTTGGAGATCTTAATACCAAAAAAAAATAACTATTTTTTTTCTGTTCTTTAAAGGATTTAACTACATGCCAAAATTGTGAGATTGTCAAACCAAAGATTCTGTAAGAAAAGCGTTGTGATTCTTTTGACAGAGACAGCACTACTCAATCGAAATCATAATTGAATTCAAGGAAAACATGATATATAATCCACTATT
Source organism: Ilex paraguariensis (assembly GCA_963454935.2). Taxonomy (NCBI): domain Eukaryota; kingdom Viridiplantae; phylum Streptophyta; class Magnoliopsida; order Aquifoliales; family Aquifoliaceae; genus Ilex; species Ilex paraguariensis. The sequence continues at coordinate 1,885,119 of CAUOFW020002724.1, forward strand.
AGTTCTGTAATTTTTTAATGTAGTTTGCAATGATTAAGCATCCACTAATTAGAGAAGAGAATAACTACAGCAGCAATCAGTCTACCAACACCACCAATGAGGCACAGGCCAAATGAACAACTCACAAGGGCTCACAGTATTGGCCAGATATAAGACTTTAATCTTCCAGAATAAAACGCCAAACGGCAGTATAATATGAACCTTTGAATTATTTGACAAACCAAACATAATCAACCATAGTGGTTCCTCCAACTCTTTCTTGCTAGAGATATTCAACAGATAAGTGGGATCTTTGCCAGTGGGATTAATAATTAGAGATTTATATGTATGTCTACGTCATGGGGTTTTCTTGGACAAAGACGAAACCAGAATTTAATAAAACAATGATATTCAATAATAATATTCAACAAGTTATCATTCATCTCAAATATTAGTTATGTGTATATGTTGGTTCTAAATTTCTTGTAATCGACTGGTATATTCCCTTCGACGGAGTTGCTTCGGGCGATTATTTGGATGGGGTTTGATTGTCTTGTTTCAACGCTCTCTTGAATGAATTCTATCAACAGATTAAAAGCAAAAAAAAAAAAAAAAAACGATGATAGAGATTAACAAAAGAGAATACTTTTAGTAATCACAGTGATTTCAATTGCAAGAAACTGATGAATTGGCCTAAACTAGAACACCAATTTATATTCTAAACTACAACAAGCACTACTACTCAAGTCATAGGTCTTTGTCAGGTTTGATCATGTCCTCTCTTTTCAATTGATGTCCCTATTTATAGACACGTTCCATCGACAGTTATATTCGCCCGTAGCAGTTCTTATCTTCATCGCACCCTTCTTGTATAACTCGTCTTCTAACTTTGAATGGTATGCTCGTCATTTTTGTTCATTTTGTTAATAACTGATGTTCTTTTGAAATCTAGAGTACCGAACAATTTCTCTCAAAATAACTTCTATTATGTAACTGCACGCTATCTTTAAAATTTGAAGTGTCATGTTGGCTTATTCCTCCTGCATTACACAAATGTCTGTCACATGACGAACTTTTTTGCTGATTCACTTTATAACAGGTATCATTTATTGTTTATTCATAGAATTGTAAAACATAGTCCGAATAACATAATTAATCAAAATTAACTCTAACATGATACATTAAAGTGTCATTATTTCGAAATGAATCAGGAAAATTAATTCGACATTTTGTACTTTAAGTGTCAAAAAAATATTGGTTAACTAATCAAACAATTTCATCTCAATTTCATTGCATAAGCAATTTAGTACAACTAAATGCAAACTCAAACTCAATTTCAATACACTGTCCACAGTTTCAATGTATCATTAAATCATCTAACAATAACAGTTTAATGTATGCTCTACTTCACCAATAGCCCATCCTTTTTTTTTTTTTTGTTTTTTGAACACCCCATCCTTTTGAGTTGAGACAAAAAAAATAAAAGAAAAAAAGAAGGGTCAGTTATAATAACACCTCCTATAGATTAGCCTAATTAAATTATCTAAAGTATCATGATCTCCCTCATAGTTCAAATATTAATTTCACATAGTATCCATACCGTCAGTACGATTAGAGATAAACCGAAAAAGTGACTACATCAACAAAATTTTTACATTATATATTCAAAGTACCCTTGAATAAAAATAGAAGTTATTCCAAAATCCAAACAACTTTATTTCTCACTTAGGATAAAGTTCCAGCCACATCCAAACTGCCTCTTCTCATTACTCTTGGGCATTTTTCAGTCTCTCTCTGCACCCCCATTTGGCAACCCGAAATTTAGGGGTGTCCATGGCCAGGGCGGGCTAGGCCCACAATTTTTGTGGGTTGGGTTTGGGTAAGGAGGCCCAAGTTCTTACACCTATGAGTTATTGGGTGGGTCATTTCGAATCGGGTAGGTACCCACGGACCTATTAGACGAGCTTAAGGGCAAGCCAAATAATATATATATAACGGCAAAAAAGTGGCTTGTAGACATCTTTATTTTAAAATACACTAATACTATTGAGATGTAATTGAAGGACATAATTTGGGGACATAATAATTTGTCTCTAATGGAATGATAGTGAAATGTATTTAATGATGAGTTCCACTGTAGGATTAATAAATTCATTATTATATTATTAATGACAATTCATTATATCCTCAAATATAACCACTTTTTTTACTGTTGTTCTTATTCCCGAAACATGTGCAGTGTTTGTTAAAAAAAAAAAAAAAACAAAAAACGTGTTGATGGGCATGAGTGCATGTGCATCTTTTACAAAATAAAAAAATGGTCCCACCTTTTAATAAATTATAAATATGCCACCTAACTTACTTAACGAGACAATTTTTTTTTCGAACAAAGTGGATGGACGGGGGTGGGCTAGGCAGGGTTGGCGGGCGGGTTTTTGGGTTGGATTTTTACAGGGAAAGTAATGGGCCGGGTATTGGGATTGGGGCAGACCCAAACACTATTGATAAATATTAGACTCGAGTTCAGACGAGCCAATTACAAGGCCTATCAAACTTTAGACCTATTTTTCAAGTCGAGTAATGAGTTATGTGGGCCAACCCAACCCATGAACACCCATATCAAAATCCATATCTCGTAGTGCCACTTTCATGCACATACCCACCACCATACTAACAGTGGATAATAACGATAACCACCTCTATCTCATATTGGTTGTCAATTTCCCAAACCACCATAAACATTTCCACCTCAACCTCAACTACACACATGGACGGAACTAAGAAGGGGGCTAGAGGGCATGGCCTCCTCACATTTTTAAAAATGTAGAAAATTTGTGGAACAAAACTTGATAAATTTGATGAATGTAGAGCTAGCATTTGAGAGTTAAAAACTCTCTTTGATTAAAAAACAGTAGAGTTGAGATTTCTCCTCAATGGATTTTCTCTCAAATTTGATGTTTTCTAGCGTGTTTTCTCTTTTGTACAAAGATAATCCATAGTAAAATGTTTTTTTTGTATTATATCACTTAAATAGTGATATTGTAACTCAATATGCTTACATTTTGGTCCAATTTTTTCATTTTTAATGGTTTCTATTGCAACCTCAGTATCACAAAAAATATGAACAGGTATATTACTTCCATAAGTAAACTTTAAATCAGTTAGAAACCATTTTAATCATACGGTCTCAGAAAACAGCTATATTACAAGCAACATATTCAGTTTTCACAATACTTTTAGCTATGCAATCTTACTTTTTACTAGACTATGAAATAACACCACCACCCAAAACAAATATATAACATATGGTGGATTTTCTATCATCAATATCACCAACAAAATTAGCATCACAATAGCCATTAATATTTATATCATCAGCTTGATATGTTAATAAAAAATTTAATGTGTCTTGTATGTATCTAAGTACACGTTTCACAGCTAACCAATGAGGTATATCTGGTTTACTTTGATATCGACTAGTCAAACCAACAACATAGCTAAAGTTCGATCAAGTACATAACATGACATACATAAGACTACCAACAACTTTCACGTAGGATTTAAATTTCATTTCTTGTATTTCCTCTTTATTTTCAGGAGCCATATTCTTAGACAATTTTTCTCCTTTGTAAATGGGTGATTCAATAGGTTTACAATAATTCATTTTAATTTTTTTTTAAATATTTTCCAAATAAGATTTTTGACACAAACTTTATTTACTTTGCTTTCTATCTCTAGAAATTTTAATTCCAAGTACATAATGTACTTCATCCATATCTTTCATTTCAAACTTAGTGTTTAACCAATCTTTTAGTTCTAAGATTCTATTTATATCATTTCTAGCAAGTAAAATATCATCCATATATAAGGAAAGAATAATATAATAACTCCCATTATTCCAAGTATATATACAATGATCATATTTATTTGAAATAAAACTATAAGATATAATTGCATTATGAAAAGTATGATACCATTGCTTTAATGATTGTTTTAAGCCATATAAGGACTTATTCAATTTGTACATTTTATCTTATTTACTTTCAACTTCATATCCTTATGCTTGATACATATTAATTTATTCTTTAATTTCAATGTTAAGGAAGACAGTCTTAACATCCATTTAATGTAACTCTAGGTCTAAGTATGTAACCAAGGACATTAATATTCTTATTTGAAATAAACTTAGCTACGGGAGAATAGGTTTCATCATAATTTATACATTCATTTTGTGTGTATCTCTTTGCCACTAGTCTAGCTTTATATTTATCTATAGATCTATCTGATTTAAATTTTTTTTAAGGATCCATTTACACCCAATTGTTTTTCTATTTATTGGTAAATCAACTAACTCCTAAACTTTATTTTTCTCTATAGATTCTATTTATTCTTTAATTGTTTCTATCCATTTTAAATGATCAATTGAATTCATAGCATTATGAAAATCAATAGGATCATTTGAAATTTCTTCACTATTAAATGCATAATAATCTTTTAAGTAGTTAGGTGGATGTCTTTCCCTTTGTATTCTAGTTAAAGTATCCTTGGGTGGAGGTTCTTTTATTATTTGCTCTTGTGGTTGTGTATTTTCATTTTTTTTAGTAATTTCAAATATTTCAACCATTTTCTCAATTTTATTTAAGTCATCTTCAAAGAAAAATGTATATCTACTTTCAACGACCATTACTGATCCATCACTATGGTGAATTACAAATCTATAACCAATAGAATTTTTAAAATATCCAATAAAAGTACATTTTATTGATTTAGGATTTAATTTTCTCTATTACGTCCTAAAATTTTAACATGAGCCGAATTACCCCAAACTTTTAAGTCAAAAAGACTTGATGTTGTACCCCCCAAATTTCATATGGTGTCATTCTTATTTTTCTAGAGGGTGCTTTATTAAGAATATAGATGGCGGTAGAAATAGCTTCACCCCAAAATGTAGTGCTTAAGTGTGCATGACTAAACATAGATCTAACCATGTCAAGAAATGTTCTATTTTTTTCTTTTGGCCACATTGTTTTGTTGAGGTGTATATGAAATTGTTAAGTGATATATTATTTTATTTTATTTACAAAAAAGATTTAAAATTTTCAATCATGTATTCACCACCTCGATCAGTCTTTAATATTTTAATTTTTCTACCTAGTTGATTTTCTACTTCCGCCTTAAATTCAATAAATATATAATCATGTCTTGAATAGTCATCGGTGAAAGTAATAAATTATTCTATGCCATGATGAGTTTTAACATTTAGAGGATTACAAATATCCGAATGTATTAATTCTAAAAAATCTTTAACTCTTTCTAATTTTTCAAATAACTTTCTAGTCATTTTTTCACTTGTACAAGATACACATGGTTTCAAGTCAAGATCTAAATTTGGAATCAATCCAATGTTAACCATCTTTTTCATTTTATTATAATTAATATGACCTAGTCTCATATGCCCTAAAATAGAATCAACATTAATATCACAAGAGACATCGATATAAGTAGAAGAACAACCAATTTTATTATTGTCACTAACAACATTTAAACAGTAAAAACCATCAACCTTAGTCTCCCATGCAAGAATATGATCATATTTACCAATAAAAACTTTAGAAGATCGAAAACGGATTTTAAAAACCTAATCATCTAATCGTGGCACAGACAAGAGATTGCGCCGCATATTAAGCGCATAAAATACATCAGTCAAGAGGAGATTGTTTTGCCCGGGCAACAAAATTCTCACAGTGCCAATTCCAAGCACTTCACAATAAGTATTATTTCACATGTATAACTTGTGGTCGCCAGTGTTCACTTCCTTTATTTATCTCTAGTCTTAGCCACATGTCGAGAAGAGGCAGAATCAATCTACCAAGCAAGAGTGTCACAATCTACAAGATGCGACTCAGAAACCATACACATAATGTCTCTTGATCCTTTAAAATTTTGACCATTATTCTTTTGTGTGCAATTTCTTTTGTAATGACCACACTTCCTATAGTTCTAACAAGTACCCATTTGTTTTTCCTTAAAATTATTATGTCTCTTGAACTTGTTATATTTCTTATTGTCCCTTTAAAAGTGCTTGTCTAGTTTTGGCTTAAGAAAAGATGGAGTAGTTGACACATTATTAGATGAGGTATCTGTGACAAATTAGGAAGAGGAAGCACCGGAAACTAGGTTTGACACATTATTACTTTTCTTTTTAGCCCTTCTTTTGGCCTCAATGCCTAGGAATATGGGTAACTTTGCCATTGTTAAATCTTGGTCAGACATATTTAAAAAAATTACCACGGACTCCCATGAATTAGGAAGACTATGTAAAACAGTAGAAACTTGCATTTTATCGGTAATTGAGCTACCTAGATATGTCAACTCTTTAGTTATTACCACAAGTTTATTGACATGTTCAACAATAGACTCATCATCTTTCATAAAAGTGTCATTATATTTTTCAATTAAGAGTTGAATATATGTGTTAGAGACAGTACCCTAGGCTTATATTTTAGCATCAAACATAGACTTAGTAGTTTCATGTTCCTAAAAAATGACCTCTAAATCAGATTCCATGAAAGTGAGCAAGATTGGCCGAGCCAATTTGTCATTCTCTACGAATCTTTCATAAGTTTTTCTAGTAGCCTCTCCGGCCCTTAGAGGTGGTCCTTTTGGAAATAATGTGTCAATGAAATATTCAACTTTATCATGAAATAATCTCTACGAATCTTTCATAAGTGTTTCTAGTACCCTCTCCGGGCCTAAGAGGTGGTCCTTTTGGAAATGATGTATCAATAAAATATTCAACTTTATTATGAAATAATATATGACGAATCTTATGTTTCTAAGTTGAATAATTTGTACCATTAAGTCTCTCGATTTTACTAAGTTCTACACTAGCAGCCTAAGACCCAAAAAAAAAAAAAAGATCCCACATTGACAAATTATAAAAAAATAAACTGTTAGGTAAAATTGGTTAGAACTAACCCAATTTAATTTTGTTAACAAAGTATGGTATCGGAAATGATTCGAGTCGACTGTGACTTTGTAACAGCAACCACGATCTGCTTCCTTAATTTTTACCAAAAATTTGTCTCACAATCTGAACTCAACAATCAACTTCGTATTTTCTGAAGAAAATTTAAGCAAATCTTCATTCCACATGCAGACTCTTGATGACTTTGGAGCTTGACTGAAGAACAATAACCCCACCTTGGAAAAAAAAACAAACGTGAATCAAATTTCTGGTGGGCCCTTGACTTTGCTTTGTAATCTGATGGAAGCAAAAACTTAGCAATAAAATAATAGGTGAGAATTCTTGTTTGTTTTAGGATCATGAAGACAAGGATTGAAAAATTAGAAAACCAATACGATCAAAATCGATGGGAAATTTTTTTATCGGTTGGTGACTGCTTGGAGCTCTGATACCAATGTAGAAAATTTGTGGAGCAGAATTTGATAAATTTAATGAATGAGGAGCTAGTATTTGAGAGTTAAAAAACTCTCTTTGATATACAAATAGTACAGTTGAGATTTTCCTTCAATTGATTTTCTCTAAAATCTTATTTAGAAGGGAGGATATATGAGTTAGTCATTCAACTAGTCGTCACCGCTCAACATAATATCCTCAACTCCCCCAATATGTTCTCAACTCTAACAATTTTTTCTTAACTCTCTGCAGTCAAAGAAGACTAATTATACTTCAAGTAGGATTTACTAGTCTTTCACTACTTGATGGGTCCCCCTAACCAAGTCACTCATGCTGACTAAAAAAGATCCAACTCAAATATTCAATTATATCAATGTAATATATATGTAGGCATGCATCATTATAAAATAATATTTAATACATAATAATCTCACAAAAAAGACATATATGATATATGTCTTGAATAATGCAATATTTAACCAATGGATTGAAGTTTTATATATTCCGGATTTGACCACCATTGTTTAATTAATATCGAGAGATTTTAGTCATATATTCCAATAAAAAATTCCTATGACACCTTGTAAGTTTTAAAAAAAAAATCCTATTTTTCTCCTTAAGTTCTAAAAAAATTTATGCATAAAAAATTTACTTAGTGCATTTGAAAGGAACAATGAATTGAAATTTAAGAGAAAAATGGTGGATGTATCTCATAGATGAGTGATGGTTTTACCGCCGAAGATATTTGGTTGGAGGAGTTTGATGACCAATTTTTTTTTAAGTCTAATTTTTTGGAATAATTAAATTATAAACGTAGTGTATATCAAAAGTAATATATTGACTCACAATTGAATTCTATTGTCTTATCTTGCGAAACTATTATTTGTGAGGATATCTTATTTTCAAGTCATTACTTGATACTATATTGTGGAATTATGACATGGTCACAAACTAATTTTTAAGATAGTAAGAACTGATCTTTGAATTTTATGACCTAAATTAATTTTTATAATTATATTAGATAAAATTTAATTATGATAAATATTATATAGCTGTTTATCTGGTTAATAAAATTTTTATGTATGCTGTGTTCGACACCCTTGAATAGAATCCCTGTCCGTCCTTGACTACATGCACCTACATCCTGCACCTCCACATGCAAGTACCACCATAGTTTAAAACCATATACATAGCAAACACATCATTTAAAAACCAATTCAACCAAACTCATCAAAATTAAACACTTAAATTAAACCAATACACCAAAGTTGAATGGAATGTCTCCAAATTCAACTTATGTTTTGATAAAAAATTCAAGGGTGATGGATTTCGGAGAACCCATTTCTACTATGGATGTGGTTGTGGAGAGGTGGAGATGGGTTGGCAGGTGTTGGATTTATAATTTATATATATACTAATTAGTGCACACATGCATTGCACGTGAACCATTTTCAAGTTAAAATCTTTGATTTGATGTGTTGTGGACTCTACCCCTAATAAGACTTGGTACCAAATGTTAGATCAATATTTACAAAAGGAATCAAAGAAAGTAGTTTAGGGTTTAGATCAATTCCTTAATACATATTCACACAATAACTTGGGAATCTCTACATTACATTCTTTTGTTTTGGCCTTAAGTGTTGTCATTGGTTTCCAAACCTCAATGATTTATCATTTTTCCTAACACACCTCCGAACGTCAATCAGAACATTGTGATGACAGGATATAAGCCTTGGCCAAATATACTAATGAAAGGGAAAAAATAGGCAATTTATATAAAACTGTCCAAAGCTCACACTGAACAATTACTGAATATTCAAGTCATCTATAATGACATCCATGATCCATGCAAACAGAAGGCTAGGAGAAAATACTTGAGCTAGCAGAGTGTCAACACAAAAAAAGACTACCAAAAATGCAGTTACTACACAGCAAAAAACATACAAGCACCCCACCACTGTACCAATATTAGTTAACAAATAGCCAATTGTTGTTACTGACGACGCAACTCAAATTCTATGAATGCCAAGACTAACCTTAGAAGTATTTGAAACACCCAGGAGAAAAAGGAGTATAAAGCTTCACAGTTCATATGCACCAAGCAATGAATTACACGAGCAGAGAAAAGGTAAATAATGTAGGCAAGTTAATAACAAGCTCCATTAACTTACTTGAGCTCTAGTAAGCTTGTTGTCCCAGCTAAGTAAACTATAATCTGGGCCTCCCAAGAAAGCACTAGCATGTTTGGCGATATCTGGAGTCGTAGGTAGTTGAAGTTATGAAGAATTTCCAGTAGCATAATACAACCAAGCTGCACCCCACGCCTACTCATCATAGTAATTAGTGGAATTATAGAAAATAGAAGCATCGGCACCACCATCACTATATCTACCTTGCTGATCCCTAGAAACTTTAAAAGGGTTTTGGCACCATGTACACGTTTCTGGGAGTAAGCCTCGTTATCCTTAAAAATAATGGATGCGGAAGCCAAATCAGCATTCTTCTCTACAGCAAGGTCTGAGCAACTATGGCCTTCATAAATGGGCTGAGCGTAATCAATATCCCCCGAACGTATCCAACAATAATGATCATTAGCAGAGAGAGATTTTTTACCTATTGATGCAGCCTATTGATATCGCTACACATAGAGAGCTTGTTAACAATAAGACCAATGTGTGTGAGACTATAAAGTTTAATTTCAAGTAACACAATTATACTACCTTGATACGAATTTCTTGATTTTTATTTAGAATCCCAGAACTTGTGTTCCATTCATATGTATGAAGTAAGTACCTTGCTGCCAAAAGTTGTAAAATAATACAACAGTAAGAAAATTTATCAGTCAGACAATCACTAATACTCTTTTTTTAAGAAAAAAATGGATTAGTACCCCCAATCTCCATTATTGAGTTGTCAAAAAAAAATCAGCAAAACAAACAAAATTATAAAATTATATTCAATCAAATATATTACTTAGGTATGCATGTATGTATATATACATAAAGAAGAGAGGTTTGTCTATAATATATGGTACATATAACCCTTCTATGACTCGATCAGAACAACAGTTGAATTTCAAGAAACCACATCTATTATCCTTCAATTCGACATGTCATCAAACATTAGTCGTGCATCATCCAAAGCACTACATTTTACATACATAACAACAATGGCATTACAAACAAACACATTACCACCAATCACGTTACTGCAAAGTAAACTCATAGACAGTAGAGGAACAAGTTAGACGATGGGTGTTTCAGACAGAGGATGATGGGAAGATGATGATGGGGGGTGAAGACGATGTAGTGTTGGATATAGGGTGGTGTGGGGGACGTGGGTTAGTGGCATGAAGAGACAAAGGGAGTTACATGAGAAATATTTCATGGGACTAAGCGATACAAAGAGATGTAATTGAAACTGAAACAATTTAGGGAGAAGCTGTAAATCTGAAGAGTCACTAAGAGAGCATTAAAGTGGGAGTGAGGGAGAGGGGGAAGGTGGAAAGAGGGAAACTGGGCTGTTTTTTTATTGACTATTAAATGCGCAGGAGAGAGAGAGAGAGAGAGATTGTTCTTTGTTGGGCAGTGAAGGCTCTTGTGAAAGAGAGAGTTGTTGTCAACGGCAGGATAGGGAACCAACAGAGGCAATCAATTAGGAGTCATATGCAATTAACTTTGAAGGATAGAAATATCATATCTGCATTGTTGAAGGATAAAGAGGGAAAACAAAATATTTTTCAGTATGTTGATATTTAAAAGTAATATAGATAAATATATATATGTGTGTGTGTGTAGAGAGAGTGAGAGAGAGAGAGGTGGTGTTGGTATTATGAGGTGGGGTTCGGAGGTGATGGTGCCTTGAGGTGGGTGGTGGTGATTTTTTGGGTAAGAGGAGGAAGAGACATAGGAGGGAGGGAGGGAGAGAGAAAGGGACGGATAGAGAGATACCGTACCTGAAAGTACAGTGTAATGTGAATGATTTTAAGTGAGATATTGGTGACCGTTGAATGAGTCTATTTAAGATCGTTGAATAGACTTATTGAAGCATGTCCTATTTTGTATTATAAAAGATAGAAAGAAAAAAACGAGGAATCAATTAGTAAAAATGGGTTTAAGTGAAGGGTAAAGGTGTAAAAGTACAATTTCTGTCAACTTTGTTACTAGACAAAAACTGATAGGGGATGTTAGTGATATTTCAAATAGTAGAGAGGGCGTCTCTCTAAGTAGACTAATCTACAAGGAGTTTTATTATAATTTATCCAAAAAATAATTGACTATTTTAAAGAAATTAAAATTTAGGATTAATTACAAAATACCCTTCATGTTTGGATCATGTGCAATGAACTCCCTTTGGTTACGATTTTAACATTTTGCCCTTTTAAAGTTTTCCCTGGACAAAATAAACAAACTGGTGGATGAAAAAGGTGAATCACCAAATTACCCTTCATACTTGACCAATAATCATAACCTTCTCTCACTCCAAATCTAACCCCGAGACCAGCAATCCATCCACTTTCTATCTCCCATCAAACCATTGCCACTGCTGCGATTTTACCCCACTATTTACCCAAGCATGGGTTGCCAACCTTCTCAACCTCCCCAAAAAACTCAATTTGCATAATGCCCAATTATGAAAACCTCCAAATCGAAAAGCCAATTGACAAGAAAAATGAAGCATTAGAGATGACAATGGTTTTGGATGAGTTTAACGGTGGTGTGTTTGTCTCTTTCTCTCTCTAAAGAACTCTTCATCTATCAACAACAATGGAGGTTTGGATGGGAAGAGGGTTGCAGGTTCTTGTGTGGTGGGGTGCATGTGCATGCGTGTTGGTGTGGTTGTCGACGACATGCTTTGCGATTGAAAGGGAGTGGTTTTGCCATGGGTTGTTAGAGGTGGTTTTCATTGTATGGATGAGGGGTTTCTAAGGGAGTTGTGGTTAGGAAATTTGGTTTTTGGCCGAGAAATAAGGTGAGGGTTTCCTGTGGAATGAGATAGAATTTGCTAGAGGGAAAGGGAAAGAGCACTGAGGAGGGATTGGGGGTTGGCGTTGCTGGTCCAAGATGGGGAATGTGGATTGCTTGGTAAGAGTTCATGAAAACTTAGAGAGTGTAGTTTAGTTAACCCTAAAATTTATGCAGTTACTCTATAGGAGTCACCAACAAGACATGAAATCATCCACATCACATCCTTCATTGCCCCTGAAACTTGAACCCCAACTACCAAACCTTCTAGGGACTTTCACATACTTCGTCTTTTTCATTAGAAGATCAATAATATGCATCATTAAATAATTTCTACAAATAACCTATATATATATATATATATATATATATATATATATATATATATATATATATAAGGTTTTTTTTTTTTTTCAAAACATGAAGGAGGTCAGGGCCTCTTAATACTTATATTATTGCTACTGGAAACCTACCTATCTTTGGCAAGTTCAGCTATATAACCATTAAATGACAAATTGCCACAACCCAACACGGTGCATTGTGTTGGAATTTAACAACAATTTAAATCCACTAACAAAACACACACAATTGAAGAACAAATCAAGAATATAAAGTAATAAGAAACAAGAAAGAACAAGACACAAATTTTATGTGATTCGGCAATTTGCCTACGTCCACGAAACTGCAGGGATTTCACTATTGAGAGAGTTGAATACAAAGAGCGGCTGTACAATCCACTATATTAACCCTAATCACCAAAACAACGGTTTTATATGTCCTATACACTGGGCTATATAACGGGCCCAAAAATTTTCCTCAGGGGCTCCCACGAGACTTGTCCATGAGCGCTACGGCTTGGCCCTATCGGCCCAAGCCTTAAAAAATTTTCCATTAAAAAACCATGCAACATTACTTCGGGTCAGGTCATCATCCGGATCGCATATACAAACTAGACTCTACAAAAAAACCAACACATTGGTCCTTGGTTGGATGAGAGGAAAGTTATAAATCCACACAACCTAGCTTTCAATCACACAGGCCGTATTAAATTTGAATTTAACCAAGTTGTGTATTTTGCAGATACTTAGATATTTATATTATGGCCAGAATTTCAAAGACATACTATTACGACGATTTGTTGTCACAAAAAATAGAAAGGGGAGAGGCATTCATCCAAGTGTTTCAACAAAGATAACCACTAATTTGGATTTAAGTTGCTTTTCATCACACCAAATTTAATTGGCATACATTGAACTTCCTCGAAATTGGAAATAAACAAAGTTTTTACTGCCGACTACTTCTCAATGTACCCTAAAACTGTCTAGTACACTCCGAAAAGCACCAAAAATCAACTCATCTAATGATTAACTCCTCATGCCTTTTGATGTTGGTTGCTTACGCAATTGTGGTAGCACTGGGAACCCTAAGTCCTCTCATGGTGACACTATCGGTAGTAATAAAACATCACGAAAATTGGCATGCATGAACAAATCTTTATTTTTTTGGCGAGACACAGAGAGAGAGAGAGAGATTGAGAGATTTTAGTATTCTATTTGATTTTTGGTGCATCTCTTTGCTTGGGATCCTTCAACTTGAGGGTGATCATTGCGATTTCTGAGATGTCTAGAGCTTTTAATGAAGGAATTACAGTTTTCTCAATCATTTGTTTCAGACATGTCCAATACATTTTACATTTTCAACAATACACCAAAAATTTACTACAAAGACATCAAAAAAGCCAATAAAACAAAACCATTGAACCTCCGAATTAAAACAATAACACAAGCTATCATTATAGAGAAGGCAATAATAGCAATTGGTAGCAACAAGATGGGTAAAATTAAATGGCATATGTAAAATTTTGATAAAATTATATGACATGTAAAATTTATGCTTCCAACTGACATAAAAGATGGATAGACTTAGGGTTTTGAAAATCAACCGTTAAATTTCATTGTCGTAGCGGGTGATATGGCCAAAATCGGGCTAATTTGACTTGTTATAGTCTGAAAATTGATTTGAATATAAAAACCCAAATTTCAGCCTGAAGTTGATTCGAGGTCCCTTCCATCGAAAACTCATTCAGTCAAGTTTTCTCTCATCATCTTTCACTCAGATCTAGAAAATCCTTCAAATAGATACAAAGAAGGATTTAAAATGCACCTACGCGTTCCAGATCTTGGTTCTTGGGGTTGCTTTTCAATCTATGATCGCATAGAAATGTTGAAAACATGGTTCTGAATAACGGTAATGGCTACCATAACAATAAAGGTAATAGTGTAACGGATGCGGGATAAAACAGTTGTTACGTAATAGTAATGAAAACTGAAGGCGTGAATTTTTTTTCAACTCACAATCTCTTATTGAACATGAATATTTACATGTTTCAACTCTAAAATCATTCAAATATGAGTGTTTAGTGATTTTTAGTGCATTTTATTGTATCATAAATATAATAATAAAATAAAATATTTATAATATTTCTTAAGTCACTATGCAGTAATATTAGTGACCATTCTCATTAGCAAAATTTGAACAGATGAGATTCACAATTGCAAATATAATAATTTGTTAATTGAAACATGTTCATAGAACTATGTTGAATATAAGAATTGTACAATACAATAAAAAAGAGAAAGCAATAACACTGCCTTTAAACAATCCCACCACCAGAAAAAGTGATGCAAAGGATCCAAACATTGAGATTGAGATTAATCTTGGTTACTTTCTCTGTCATCATTTCATTACGTGGACAACATATCAGTAAATGTTCTAACTTCAACTTCATCTTATCGTGACTGCTCTTCATATGTATGCAATGTAAAATATTTTGAAGGGTTTAAAGGCCCTAAACAATCATCGAGGGTAGTGTTGAGTAGGGTGATAAATAGTTTGAAGAGGGTAACCATAGGGCGAGGGACAATAATTTCCAGTCGAATAGCCAAATGATTGATAATTTTCATTACCACTATCATATGGTGAATCACTAAATGTGAAATCACGTAGACTCTGTATAACACTAGATTATGAATCTTCATATTCATACAAATTTCTCCTATTTCTGCTTGATTTTTTTTCATGCCTTAATTGTTGACCATAAGCTTATGGATCAACTCTAATTGCACCAAAGCCCATGATCTCCGCAAAATGGTGAACCATAACTATGAACACTAGTATTACCCTGAGCTGGAAGGCTACCGTCATGGTTATAAACCATAAAATACACGTAGACTAACAACCTAAGGAGCCCCATCATCATAATAATCACCACCACCACCATCATTATCATCATTATTATCACTACCACCACCATTCACTTTCGGTCAAAGCAAAACTAGAATTAGAGCCTTGATTATTATGTGACTCAAAAAGAGGTATGCATTCATTATCTTCATCTTCACCAAAAGAATTCATCCAAGAGCGAATTTCCTTATCAAAGGGCATCATTAGTTCTTCCATTTCTTTTAATCATGGATTCAGTGGATCATCTTCATGAAATATGTAATTCAAATTGATAGGATTAAAGCTATTTTCAGTCTCTTGTTTGTTCTATCGCATAGTATGTCTAATTTTAAATTCATATTACAATGAATGAAAGCAAGTTTTTGGAGTTTAACACATTTCTACTTGTTTCCCATCTTGGTGTGAATGAGACTCCAAGTGCTCTAATTATGCTTAACCAGATGACGAAATAGCCTAACTCAGCACCTTAACTGCCATACTTTGAAGTTCAGGTGCTCATGAGAAAATAAAGAATCGATCATTCGGCTGCATATAACAAATTTTGATGAATTTACAAATAAATAAACATAAATTGACTACATACTATAAATTGTAAATAAGGTTGTCAGGATTTATTTTATTGACTATTGCTTGTGCAATATTTGATCCAAATGTTTCTAATTTATCTCAAAGCAGAAATATCTGCATACGTTATAATTGTGAAGTAACTTGTATTAAATTACATGCCATTAAAATAACAAATAAATAAAATCTAGAACCAAATCAATAGTGAATAAAACTATAAGTAAGCAAGCATTGCACACCTAATTTATTGCCTTAATTTGACATTCAATGTTCAGTTCCAAACTTGTGCTACCTTTTGTGTTTCTTCCATTGTTTATTTGAACTTCTCCATAGAGCTAATAGTAGTATATTGAAATTGTGAATTTAATAAGTAATCTATTCATATAGAAATATAATTTTTTTTGTTCATTATGACAACTTATGTATTTACACACATAAAGTGAAAATGCCATACAACTAATGAAAGACATAATTACTTTGTAGTTTGTATTTACCAGCAACATGCAAATCATAATGTAACTGAACAAACAACCAATGATCAATAATATTCCATAAATCAACCCAATATTGAGAATCTCTTTGAGTAGTCAACTTTGCTCAATCAATTGCTTCATATATGAAACTCATAGTAGGTTTTTCATTCTTGTCAACTAACCTTAACACCCTAACCAATGGCTTGAACTTTCACAATTTCATTACCATTCTTCCAAAACTCTTTGCCCAAAATCAAAATTTTTCATCTTCCTAAAACTAGTCTCCTTATTCTTGTCAAAAGTGAACAAAGCTTTTAGGTTATTTTTCTGCCTAATAAGGCCCTCAAGTGCAATAAAATTTGTGGTAGACCTGATAATTGAAGGGTGTAACAATTCTTTATCATCTACAAATCTTTTCATCAAATGGTTTACCATTGGATAATTGTAAATGAAGCTTTTGATTGACTTTGCATCATTTAGGACCTTTACTATAGATTTTCTTTTCGAGATGTCCTCAATTATGAGGTCAATGCAATGTGTTGCACATACTGTCCAATATATACATGGTCTTTTCTCCATCAACTTTTTTTCCAGCAACCTTAAGAGTTGCTTTATTGTTAGTTATTACCTCGATAACATATTTTTTGTCCAATCTCTTTAACAACCGTATCTAACAAACAAAAATAGTAATCCAAAGTCCTACTTGACATATTAAATGCATCAACAAACTTAAGAAAATTGTACCTTTATTACAATATATCAAGAAAGTGATGATGTGAGCTCGTGTTTGACCAATCCATCTATCACACATGATAGCAACTCCCCTCTCTTTCCAAGTAGGTCGGAAAGTCGATCAACTCCTTCATTGCATTTACTTCTTTATCCGAATATATCGTAGACACCTTATAAGAATTAGGACTGTTAACTCTTTTTCCTACTTCAGCAACAATATCAAGCATGGTTGAATCCAGGTAATTGTGTCTTTCATTACTTGTATGACATTTGCACTTTATTGTGGATACATAAGTAATGATAATGAACTAAAAATTAATATTTCTATATGAATTGGTTACTTCTTGAATCCATGATTTCAATATGCTACTACCAACTCTAAGGAGACGTTCAAAGAAACAATGGAAGGAATACAAAAGGTCATTCAAAGATTGGAACCAAACATTGAATGTCAAATTAAGACAATAAATCAAGTATGCAATAGTTTTATTCACTATTGATCTGGTTCTGGATTTTATTTATTTGTTATTTCAATGAATGTAATCTAATACATGTTACTTCATAATTATAACATATGCAGATATTTTTATTTTGGAATAAATCAAAAACATTTGGATCAAGTATTGCACAAGTAACAACCAATAAAATAAATCCTAATAACCTTATTTACAATTTATAGTATGTAGGCAATGTATGTTTATTTATTTGTGAATTCATCAAAATTTATTTTATTCAACTGAATGGTAGATTCTTTATGGTTCATGTACTCTTGAACTTTAAAGTATAGTAATTAAGGTGCTGAGGTAGATTATTTTGTTATCTGGTTAAGCGTAATTAGAGCACATGAAGTCTAATTCACACCAAGACGAGAAACGGGTTGAAGTATGTTAAACTCCAAAAGCTTGTTTTCATTAATTATAACATGAAATTGAAAATTAGGCATACTATGCGATAGAACTAACAAGAGATTGAAAATAGTTTTAATCCTATCAATTTTGATTACATATTTCATGAAGATGGTCCATTGAATCCATGATTAAAAGAAAGGGAAGAACCATGAATGCCCTTGGATAAGAAAACCTACTCCTAGATGAATTCTTTTGGTGAAGATGAGGATAATGAATACATACCTCTTTCTGAGTCACATGATAACCGAGGCTCTAATTCTAGTTCTGCTCCAACCGAAAGTGATAATGGCGATGGGAGGAGCAATGATGATGATAAGGATGGTGGTGATGATGGGGTCATCAAAGTTAGGCTAAGTAGATTTTATGGTGATATCGTGAGGGTAAGTCTTCCTGTTCAAGGTGATACTAGTGCTCATAGATATGATTCACCATTTCGCGAGGGATCATGAGCAGTGTGCGATTAAACTTGATTCAGAAGCTTATGGTCAACAATCAATGCACAGAAAAAAAAATGAGCAGAAATAGGAGAAATTGGTAAAAATATGAATAATCATCATCTAGTGTTATATAGTGTTTAAGTAATTTCACTCTTAGTGATTCATCATATGGTAGTGGTAATGAAAATTATCAATCATCAAGCTATCTAACTAGAAATTATGGACCTTATCCCTATGGATACCCTCCTCAAGCAAATTTGTCACCTACTTAACACTACCCTCCAACTTTACCTACCCAAGATGATTCTTTAAGGTCTTTTTCCAGTTATTTGACATTGTATAGGTATGAAGAGCAGGCATGATAAGATGGAGTTAAAGTTGGAACATTTACTTATATGTTGCCCATGAGATGCAATGATGACAGTTGAAGTAACCAAGTTCAATCTCAATTTTAATGTTTGGATCTTCCATGTCGCTCTTTTTTGGTGATGAGATTGTTGAAAGGTCGTGTTATTCCTTTCTCTTTTTTATTATATTGTACAATTCTTAAAATCAATATGGTTCTATTAAATGACATTTCGACCTAATTTATTGTTCTAATTTGTTGATCTAATTTATTACAACCATTGGATTGACAGTGGACTTTAATATTGAAATTTGGAGTTAATCCAATAGTTACAATAAACTACATAATTAGACCTGCAAATTAAGTTTAAATGACATTAATCTTCATTTAACAAATTGTTACATTTACAATTGTGCATCTTATTTGTTCAATTTTTACTAATGAAAGTAGTCCCTAATAGCACTGCATAATGACTTAAAAAATACTATAAATACTTTTAATATTGTATTATCATATTTATGATACAATAAAATACACTTAAATAATTACATGATTTTGGAGTTGAAATATGTAAATATTCATATTCTATGGGGAGTTATGAGTTGAAAAAAAAAAATCACTCCTCCAATTTTATTTTTCATTATGTAACGTCCTTTTCACTCAACGTCTCTTACACCAGTATCGTTGTTGTTACGATAACCGTCACTATTATTCAATCTCATGGGTAGACTATACTGGTCTATAATTTTCACTTTATTTTCTACCACTTGAAGTAACTTTATGCACAATTTTTAAGCCTTTTATATGGTGTTTGCTTAAAGCTCCACAAATGGCCGTGTTCTATGGGCTATAACCCGTTTGTCATAAGCCTCTCTTTTTTTTTTTTTTTTTTTTGGGTTTTTTAGGTTTAGGTACAATTTTTAATATTTATTTGAGCAAAAGTATATGGGTAAATGATTTATTCTATTAAGTACAATTTTTAAAAAAAAATTTATGTTTAGGAACAAAATTTAAATGAATTCAAATCTTTTTTACTTAAACACCCTTCCTTATTTTATGCAGTCATGATTCACAGTTATTTTAGGAAACAAATAATTAAAGATTACATATTTGTTATTTTCTTAATTTTTAAATTTTGAATGAGTAGTTTTGCGAGAGATTTATGCATCTATTGACAGTTATTTTAGGAAACAAATATGTAATATTTACATATTTTTTATCTTTATTTTTTTGAATCAAATGTATGTGTTTAATTGATAAGTCTTCTTCAACATAAATCTTCTTCAGCAGCGATTTACTTCTCCGGTGCTGGATTTATTCGCAAAAAGGAACTGCAAATACTGATCATCGTCATCAGCTTAAGATTAGTTGTTAATAATTATATTTTTTCTTTTATTTTGTCATTTTTTTTTTGAAAAATTCCTATGTTCGATTTTATTTTATGTTTGTTCGTTGTTAGAATGAAGAAAAAAAAAACTACATTTGGTTTTAATGGGTGTAACTATTTTTTCTTATAGACATAATAAGTATATTTCTTCTTTTATTCGGTCATTTTTTTTTGGAAATGATTATGTTCGATTTTGTTTTATGTTTGTTCGTTGTTGGAATGAAGGGGAAAAAAAACTACTTTTAATTTAATTGGTGTAAATATTTTTTCATGTAGACATAATAAATATGTTTCTTCTTTTATTCGGTCATTTGTTTTTGGGAAATTTATGTGTTCGATTTTGTTTTATGTTTGTTCGATGTTAGAATGAAGGGAAAAAAATTGATTTTGTTTTAATAGGTGTAACTGTGTTTTAATAGGTGCAACTATTTTTTAATGGGTGTAACTGTGTTTTAATGAATGTAACTGTGTTTTAATAGGTGTAATTGTGTCAATACAGTTTCAGCCATTAATTTTAGAATATTAATAGTTTACGATTTGTGATCACAAATTGTTACTTAAAACAGTTACGTAACTATTTTTAATCAAAAAATCAAACACAGATTGTGAGAAAAAAAAATTAATGAATGACAAAAAAACAAAAATGAATGTCACCTACAATTTTCGGTGAAGAAGTTGCTCAAGATGATTTACAGTTACTTGACCGTAGGACACGATGAACAATCCCAAACTAATTTAAACCAATTATAAAGTATGATACTTGATTATTCTAATATAAACTAATTATCATTTCATGATTTTTTTAAAGGGAAATAGCCGTGGCAATTTTTTTTTAAAAAAAAAGAATAAAAAATAGAAGAGAAGAAAGAAGATAAGTAGAAAAAGGGCAAATAAGAGACGTGAGGTGTAGAAGTAGCCAAAAAACGGATAGAAGATAATTAATTTTCATATATTTACTGTTTATCGATGACGATAATAGTATTTTAAGAAAATATGCATTTTATCCAAAATAAGTTTTTGAGTTGTACTTTTATCTAAGTAAGTTTAAAAAATTCTACCAATTTTTAAATTACCCTTTTTTTTTTTGTGTGTGTGTCATGCGGCTGTCGGGTTATGGACCAGCCCATCATATCATGTGATGAATTGCGGTCAGTCTAATAGTATAACTGCTAGGATCGTGGACCTGATTTTTTACCCACTAGATCTTATGGATGGACGCGATTAAGATTGGTGAAGGTATTCGATCCTTTTTTTTTCGGGTCTTTGGAACTGAGTTATTCTAATTTATAACTTCAATAAAATCAAAATCATTGGTATACTACTCTCATTAGTATACTCCTACACAGATCAAACTATGATTGCTCCACTTTGATTTTTTTTTGGAACTAAGTATCATGTGAGAATCTATTTTGTCAAGATCCAAGTGCAACTCTTCTAGGGGTTGTTTGTTACAAGGGTTTGGATGGGTTATAGAAGGTGTGTTTAAAAAAATAGTCCAATCTTTCGCTCAAACCCTTGTTTGAATGCAAAAATTGAAGGTTGGACCGAGGCCTAGACCTGGCCTGCTTCCTAAACCCATGAAAGTGGGTTTCACCAATCCCAGGGAGGGTGTGGGTTTCGAAGGGCCAAATTGGTTTGGAATTAAATATTACATTTGTACCCCTAAACCCATTTCTTGTCTATTCTACACAGAAATGAATATAGTAGCACTTGTTGGTTTGTTAGCACAAGCATTTGAGTTTTGTAAATGCAATACACAGCATGATCCTATTTTTGGGCATCATTATGCTTTGGCATTTGAAAAAAGCAACTTTATTGAGTTTTATTATGGTTCTGAAGAAAAGTTATATTTTATCAACATTCATGATTTTTTTCATCAGTTAAGAAAAAAAAATTAATCATATATTTAACCCATAAAGACATAAGTAAATGTACGTAAACAAACATGAGTTTGGATTAAATTGATTAAGGGGTAAAATAGTCATTTATATATAAATATATTATCATAATAGTTATATATCTTTGCGCATACCAAACATAGATATGAACAATATTAAATCTTGAATCCCATCTTTGGGTTTGGAAGGGTTTAGAAGGGCCTGTTTGGTAAAGAGTATGGGGGATTTAGCAAGATGTGTTTGGAGAAAATAGTCTAAAGCTCTCCCAAATTATATGTTTATATGAAAAATTCAGTCATGAATTTTTAAATTCGGCCCGTAACTGACCCGAAGATTAAACTCATGATCATGAGTTTTGTCAAACCTAGAGGAGGTGTATTTGGGAAGATGGATAGGGGATTAAGGATTCAGAAGATAGTTGCACCCCTCAACGTGGGTATGAATTGGATTACTGGACAAATAGTTGTTAATAATTATGATATATCTGTGGATCTTATATGTGTATGTGTTGCATACCAAATATGAGTATGAACTAAATTAAATGTTGAATCACATCTTTGTAAAGAGAGATTTAATTTTAAAAAAATTTGAAGATGTCAATTCAAACCCCTTCCCAAAATCCATCTAAACAAACCCTTAAACATTCACTTAAAACTCTTTAGCTGTTTAGTCCAATATAATAATAAAATTTTATTTTAATGACAATACTGCCATTTCCGGGTTCAACTCCCTTCCACCGCAGCTCTCATCATCAAAGCACTGAAAGATTCAGAGCGCGACCGCAAGAAAACCAAGAAGATACTTGTGTCTGGATTGAGTGTACAGTTGATGGGAAGAATCCAAAGGATCTGCAGCATGAGATTACCAATGGTGATATCGAGATTCCTCAGGATGGATATGTAGGCTTACGAGGAAGCGCCCAGACCTGGTTTCTATCTGAAGAAAACAAACTCGAAACAGAAAAGCTACTATGTTGCAGCCACCAATTTTCGATACTGAGGGTTGAACACTAGTGTTTCAGAAGGTTGAAGTTTTCATGTATTGTTGATTCATACAGTTGGATAAATTGATGAAGTATTTTTTTTTTTTGTTGTGGTCATTAAAGAGGCATATAATCCTCTGCAAGTGCTATTTTGGTAGTGATAATACTCGGAATCATTTGAATTTTTTTCTTTTTAAAAAAATAAAATTAAAGAGGAATCTTCTTAATATTGTTTAAATCTGTTTATAGCCTTGGTTTTAGTTTCAAGTTTTGTAGTACCATTAAGCAAGTTAGTTTGAGTTGCTTGGCGCAAACTTCTGGTTACCTTTGATTTTTTATTTTAAGAATTTGAAGTGCTTACAAGATTTATAACATTTTCTTCAATATTATTGTGATCGTGTGACTGTTTAATCTATGTTACTGTGATTGTGTAACACACTACTATCTAGGCCTACAAAGATTTACCAGAGACAGTGATTGTTACTGTGTAATCCCATAGAATTTTAACAATGGCGATGAATAATGATAGTAAAAATTCATGTTATTGTGATCATGTTGTTATTATTGTGATCATGTTGCTATTACTGTGATCGTATAATTATTATTATTATCGTGTTACTGTTTAATTCACCACCACTCTATGCACTAACCCTGCCACCTTCTATAGTACCTCAATTCCCAAACATTGCCCCTTAATTTGATCGTATTACTATGTAAGTGATTGTTATTATTATTGTTACCATCTTGCTGTTACTATTCATTTTCTAATATAGTTATTTATTTCATTAATGATAAATTATACTTTTAGTAGTCCTTTGTGGACCTAAAAGTCCTAAAAAAAACGTGTCTATCTTTCTTGTCCAAAGAGTCCATAATTGCGGTCCAACTTCCAAAAAAGTCATGTTATTTCATCTTATTTGGGAATTCAAGGCCCATGATCCATGTTGTTGAAGTTTAGATGGTTGATGTTTTCCACTTATGATACGGTAATACCAATCATAGATTGTATGATTTTAGCAGTGTACATTCTAGCCAAGACCTACGAACAAAAGGCAGATAAAATTCAGTGGAAAATGAAAACGAATACTACTTAATTGGTGTTAGAATTTGAGCACAAATAAGTGCAGCGATGAAACTATCAAACCTCAACGTAAGTTTAATAATTCTCGACACAATCTGTAAATCTGCCATGATACGAATTTGTAAACAGTATGACGTTGGGGCGGAGCTATTGTATTGCCCCTCATGTACTTCCACAAACACTTGTATTTATGGTTAAGTGTTGGATGGAGTTCCATTCGGTCTAGTCTAGAGAAATTGCCAAACCCCTCCCCCTCCCCCTCCGCTTATACAGTTGGTACTCTCGTGAGGAATAGTCCAACAAAACTTACATATACCAAAATATTCTCAAAATAGTTAAAGTCAAATATTTAATTCTGATTCACTTCTCACAAATTAGTTAGACTTGTACTAATACTTTCCGTTTATACTCGAAACACATAACATACTTTTTCAGCCAAAAAACAAAATTAGGTGTCATAACAAGATAGGTGATGATTTTCGATAGATTCTTTAATTTTGTACATAAAAAAAAGAAATTTAGATTGAATTTAATCGTCAAAAAATTTTGTGCAAAAAAAGAACTAGTCAATGCTGGTATCTAAAAAGACACTATATATAAAAAAAGGCCAATTTTTAATAATAATATTATCTATAATTAACATAATTTATCAAACATTTGTATGAACTTTTTTCTAAAAATTCGTTATGGTAAAAAATACAAAATTATGTACACAATTTATATATTATATAACCTTTTCTTAAAAATTATACCCGAAGAAAACAAAACCTTAAATAATGACTTAACTTATTTTCATGCTACAACACAAGATTTAGTCATGAGCGTTTAACATGAAATTTGACCCCTAATGATAAAATCTTGCCTACGTCTCTGATATCAAACACCCCCATTAACTGCTTCTTAAGCCCACTTGGCTTGCAGATAAGACTAAATGGGAGGGCAACAATTAAGCATGATCCAATCAGGCCTCAAGAACCAAAGTAGGCCAAACGTTTGCCGAAGGATAGATGCCTTGCATCTGGCATTGGGGAGAGAGAGATGGTGACAGAGATTTGACCACATAGTTCAAAAACTTGAAATAATGGACTATCTATTTTCTTATCTTCAACGTTTACCCTTTAATTTAGTTTGACGGAAAATTGAGAGTATGAAAAATGTAGGGAAAAATAACAAGGAAAGAATGGTTTTTCACTGTTTAGTATTAAAAGAAACATGGGTGGAAAAGAAAAATGGATGGAAAGACCATCCATCCTGCCCATACAAAAAAATATCCTCCAAATTTGAGCGGAAAATAGGGACCTTACATAGAGAGAATTGTTATTTCTTACCATGAGTGGAAAATAAAGGAAAAGTGTATTTCTTTTCTCAATAGATAGAATGTTTATGCTTCTCATATTTTTCATCTTTCTCTTTCCCAACATACCATTAAGAATAAGCCTACAAAACTTTGTTGAATTTGATTTGTAAATGTTTGATTTAAGTTTAGACAATCTATTAAGTATTAATTGTAAAAGCAATTAAAAATATAAAATTGTAAAGGGTAAACATACGACTTTGAACCCATGCGCGGCTGCTATGTTTTCAGCCCTAGTTGCAGAGTGTTGTTACGTGTGTGTTGGGGCCACTATAGAATGCAAGTCTCTTCAGACCGATAGCAAAAGATTCATCATCTGCGGTCGCATTATGTCTTAATCCACTGCTCTGCTCCCATTACTGACTCAACCGAACCAGTGCAAGTGGGCCTCCAGAAATCTAGTCAGTTTTTCTTTTTATGGTCATTAATGTTGCCTTTTTTTTTTTTTTTAATGTTATTTGCTGCCCTAACAATCACTATTCGACGTTGAACTTTAAGGTTGTAAATTCGAATTTAATTTTTAAAAAAAAATGTTGTCAATTTTAAAGATAGGCGTTGAAAGGGTTAATTGCATCAGATGTCTCTAAATTATGAGATTTATCTCATTTGGGTCTCAATAGTTTAATTACATTATTTTAATCCTGAAGTATTTAATATATTTTTTATATGATCTTTTAAGTAGATATATATTGTTAACGATTTTTTAATATAAACTTGTTACGTAATACTTATATATGAATAAAAAAATAATTTGGGTAACTCTCGACTAAATTTTTACCCAAATTTTAATTAAAGATTTACCCAAATTACGCAATTTTTATTATAAGTTATCCAAATTTTAGTCAAAAACTATATCAATATTTCAAAAATTGAAATGATATAATTAAAAATCAACATAAAATAAACTCTATACTTTAGAAATCCCAGATACAATTAACCTACATTGAAATCAACTACGGAATTGGAGTAATGGTGGTGTTATAATGGACAAGTGCGAGCCAATTGGCAAGTTTTTTGAGTTCAATGTAATAATAGAACTCTCAAGGTGAACTCAATTTAAAACCGCTTCAAGCTGACAGTTTCAATACGAGTATAGGTTATATTTAATTTTTAAATTTAAATTTGAATTTGACTCCAAGCTATATAATTCAAAGTCAAAATCAAGTTGAATTTGAGTTGGAACAAAAATGTATATATAATAAAATTTAATTCATGTACTGTTAAGATTGAACCCGAATTTTGAGTATTTCAATTGGACTTGTATGAACTTCAGGTTAAGTCATTTAAATTTGCACCTCCTTATGGCCACTAAGAAGAGTACTATACAATGATGAGATTAAGTAATTAAGTCATTTAAAGGCATGTTTAGTTCAAATACAAATAAATGATGAGATTAAGTAATTAAGTCTCATCCGATCTATAAAGTGATGTTAACAAAAGTACTATATCTAATCTTATCCTTATATGCCAAGTTTAGATCAAGGTTGAGATAATATAAAAATCTATAATTGTAATACTAAATTATGTTTAGATTAAGTAATAGTGCATGATATTAAATTAAAAATAAAAAAAAATTAATATTGAGGGTAAGAATTTACATAATGTATAACTTTTATATTAAGGTGTGACTCTAAGTTTGTAAAGATAATAAGTCATTATATTTTTAGTACTTAACTTGTTAAAATAATATCACCTACTACGTGGTATTGATCACTACATAATATTATGCGTTAAATGACAATAGTGAACCGGATCAAGATTAATTAAAATTAATATTGAATTGTTATAAGTTAATTCAAACTTAATATTATATTATTATCGAATTGAGTTAATTCAATTCACCCATTTAATACCTAAATCAAACATACTCCAAGTTTATATGTTCAACTTGAATTTGGGCTTGATGGACTGGTCTATTTGGGGCATGTTTGGTATGTTTCTTGTGAAGGGTTTGAATTGACTTGTTCAAACTCAAGTTTTACCCTAGATGAGATGAGATTCAATATTCAATATTGTTCATATTCATGTTTGGTATGCGCAAGGGTATATGACTATTATGATAATATATTTGTATATAAATGACTATTTTACCCTTAACAAATTTGGTTCATACTCATGTTTGCTATACGCAAGGATATATGACTATTATGATAATATTTTTGTATATAAACGACTATTTTGCCTCTTAACAAATTTAATCCAAACTCATGTAAGAATATATGAGGGGTATAAATGTCTTTTGAATATTAAACTCATTAACCCACCAAACCCCCCCCCCCACCCATGGATTTCATGAAACCCAAGGTCATGGGTTTCATGATCGGGCCATCTAACGGATTAGGTTTCCAAACCCTGGACTAAACATGAGTTACCAAATATGGGTTTAAGGGGTTTATTCCCCAAACCACAATCCAAACTTCTCTCAAACCCATATACAAAACAGCCCCTTGAGGTTTATGAAAATAAAATTTTGGAATTTTATTTAACATTCCAAACTCATTCTAAGGCATCGTGAGATGATAATTAGATAAAGGCTAATGTTACGCTTATTAAATTTTCTTACTAAATTTTTATCTCAAATGATGTGACATAATTTTTTATCATTAGATAAGTGAATCTCATTAATATTTAATAACGGAGATTGTGCCACATCATTTGATATGCAAAATTTGATAAGTAAAACATTTTCCTTGTATATATAAATTCCCAACATTGCTGCAAGCCAGAGAAGATTATTATAATTTCATTGATGGGATATTTCTAAAAGAAGACAGATCGGCGACACGTGTCCTCGGTATCATTATGTTCCCAGCCAGGTATGGCCACATGTCCTCGGCGATGCTCATCCTCATCTGCCAAGGCGATAATGCTCGGAGCCGAGGATCCCCAATCGGCATGATTGACATACGTCCTCGGCTCGGTGAAAACACTTTACCCCCAAGTAGGCAAATATTCCTCGGTGTTCCTTCTGTATGCTGGATCCCACCTCTTCTCTGCTTCTATAAAAGCTAATAATTGACAGATGACTAGTCTAGGTCAGACTAGGCTAGCCATCATGAAGACACTCTGCTTCATGGTGTCAGGAGGCGCAGGAATGCAAAACATACAGCTAAGGAGGGGTGGGCACGTGGAATGTGATATCAAATCAATAACAAAAAGACCTGAATACCCCTGCTGACAAATGTCTAGAACAAGTAAGCATTTAATGAATTTCTCCTCATAATGCGACAACAATTAAGGCATGGGGGCCGAGAAGTAAAGTGCATTAAAGACTCTCATACCTGGGCATTTAATGCATCCTTGTCGAGAAGGAGGAAATTAAATGCTCGACAGACCGAGAAGTGAGTTTTAAATACTCGACATCCCGATCAGTTAAAGCCAAGCCCATTCCTCATAAAGGTGAGGGGCACGTTGCCCCATCTCTGACAAATATCTGTTGGGTGGACTATCAGCAATCATGAACTTTTGAAGGTGTAAATAATTCTCAAAAATATATTACAAAGATATGCAAGAACTTCTAAAAAGAACTATACAGTACTTTCTTCTTCTCCTCTCTCAAAAAACTGACTTGATCGTCGGAAGGGATACGCCGAAGAGTACTTTGGCACCCTTCTAACTTGTTTTTTTGTGTCACAGGATTCCCTCACAGTCTTTTAGGACAGGTCAGACGACCCAACAAACAACTCATCACCAATCTTTAGGACTACTTTGTCTCTCTCAACCTACTTCTTGTTGCTAGAACTCACTTTTGGATGGGTCAAATTTCAGTCGGAGGCGATCAAGAATCCTGAAAACAAACCTTCTATTTCGTCAGAATTACTATCTTTTTGAACCACAATTTATCGTGAAAGAGATATGTTTCTATTTTTACTATTGTGCAAAAATTGACAGCCCCTTCACAAAAAAGAAAAAAAATGTACAGGGGACAACAAGGACAACATTAACTGAGAAACAACGAAGAAGTAACACAAGTGGAGAGGAATATCTGAATTGAAGCTACAGGAGGCATTGTACTTACGTACACTTCTTGTGAAGTAAGCTCTGGCCATTGGGTCTAATGGATAAGACTCCACACCAGACCAGATGGGTATGAAAATGACATTCATATGGCTGGCCGCCTGGCTGAGTCAGTGACACCAATTTACAGCTCAACTGATACATCTTTGGATACCATAGGATACCAAAAATAAAAATAAAAATGGGCAACATACCAAAAGTTATAATTTTAAAAATCAACTTAATTATTTTTTAAAATATAAATTTGTAATTACATGAAATAATTCACGATAAATCATGAAATATTATGATCGATCATAAATCATGAATTGTAACTTTATAAGAGACATAACAAACATCTGACATTATTTATTTGATATAGAGTGATACACAAGTAGGACTTTTGGATTATTATTGTACAACACATTTTAAATTTATGTTGATATACTCAATACAAAAGATATTGTGTAATACGAGTCTAAACCATTATGTACCGATATGGTGTACATAATTTGTGTATATAATTTGGTGTATATAATAAACTTAATTTTGTGTATATAATTTATGTAACCATATCATGATACTAAATAGTAAAACTCTTTAATTTATGTAAATAACAAAATTACAAATTGGATTAGTGTTTCAATTTTGTTTAATTGTTTAGTGTAACTGTTTGATTTATTAGAACACGTGAGTAACTGTTTAATATATTATACAATGTTATCAGAACCGGACCGGCAAGGGAACCGGGTCAATGGTTTACTAGTTCAACCGTGGGTCAACTGATCGGACTGGTCATATAATGGAAAAAATAAAATATATATATAATAATGATAAAACATAATAATTTAACTAAAAAATATAAAATATGTCTAAAATGCATAGAATTTACCATACCCAGCAATGTGCAGAATAACCTCAGATCCAGTATCAATTCATGGCATACCCAGCAATGTGAAAAAATAAACATCAAATAATTAAACAAACAACGTCAGAAGGTCATCCAACGTATGTTTTTCTTGTCATTGTCAAATTGTCAGATCCTCCAGTGCTTGAATTGAATGGGCTTATTAGAGACCCATTTCAATCATATTTAACTTGCAGTAATTTTCCAGAATGCTTGAATTGTGCATCTTCGAGTGACAGTAACATAAGTAGTGGTGTTTGCTTGAGTGCGCCTGAATACTTTCTTAGACCCATTTCAACCATATTTAACTTGCAGAAATTTTCCACAATGCTCGAATTGTGCATCTTTGAGTGACAATAACAGAAGTAGTGGTGTCTGCCTAAGTGCACCTGAATAATGAACAACCTCGATGGACGCTTGAGTTGTCGCCTGAGGCAAAGCTGCCTTGCTGTTGCTGCCTCCCAGTCACTTGTGAGAAGAAGCTGCTGCGTCGATCAGTTCACCTTCTCTGCCTTCTGCGAGATTTAGGGCAAAAATGCCCAAATAAAAATTAACGGTTCAAAATTTTCTTTTATTGGCCTTGAACCGTCCGGTTCACAATTTTCTCCAAAAACCTGCCGGTTTGACGGTTTTTGTCGGGTTCCTTCCATATGCGGTTTAACTAGTCTATCGAACCAGTTAAGGTCCCGGTTCACAGTTAAACTGATTCAATTCTGATAACACTAGTATTATAGAATAATTGTAACTAATTAGTGAAAGCGATTGTGTTGTGTAATGTTGATATATAGAGAGAAAAAGGGTGAGAATAAAGAAATAAGGGGAGTGAGAGAGAGAGAAAAAAAAATGGGGGAGAGAGATGAAAAAATTAAATTAAATTTTTGGATATTTAAAAAAATTTATCAATATGAGGGAAAGAGGGAGAGAGAATAGATAAAAGAGAAAATAAGGAAGAAAGAGTGAAAGAGTAAGAGAGAGAGAGAGTAATGCAGTAATAATATCCGTTTAGTCTTTTTAAAAAAAAAATACACTTAGAGCCAAATAAATTTTTTTAATGTAATTTAGCTTAAATAAGTCTAAATTTTTATACCGACTTTTAAATTACGAAAAAAAAAAGTAAAAAAGAATCCAAATTCAGTCCATATTGTGCAGAAAATGTGTACGTCAAGGGACCAGTGTGTGAAAACTTGTATTGAAATCTATGTTCAAACGTTTCAAAATTGAATTCCTCCTTCATATCTTCCAAAGATATTTTACTTTATGTTCTCGTCGGAATGATGCAGATGTTGACGTTGGTGTGTATGATACCTTTCTTTTCTACCCCCATTTTTTACGTTTTCACTTTTTTCCACAGGCCCAAGTCTCCGAAAATTCTCTTCCTTTTTGTGGAATGTTTTGGAAGAGTAATAGGAAATTTCCAGCAAGTGTAAGGATATTTCTACAAAAAAAAAGTCATATATAAATGGTGGAATTGAGGGATTCTAATTGAGCTTTATTGGCTTCGATAATCAGTGACCATAGCTGAACCAAGAGACTTACAAAGAGAAGCTTTGAAGTGACGACCACGGCATTGATAAAAACAATGGGACAATCATGGCACAGTAATAAACCGAACAAGTGGTATCAAAGTTTCCTTAGAATTTTATGTGGAATACAAATATCAAAGCATTGTCTATTACATTAATAATGTGATCAATGGACTCCATTTTTATAAATGGTTTTTATTTTATAAAAATATGGTTTCTTTTTATCATCTTCTTTTCTTTACACAAACGCAACATATTCTTTGTTTTGTCCTCTAAAACCCAAAAGAGCAAAGCATTCAGAGTATTTATCCTCTACTTAGGAACAAAGATATCTTCTTACATTACAAGGATATATGACTATGATACCAAAATGCATATTACAGTACTATAAAAAAAAGATCATAGTCGTAGATTTGTGTTGATTTATTTGGGATCGTTGATCTTAAAAATAATAAAATAAAAAGAATGAATAAAATTCAGAAAAATTATTGTTTTACCTGGTGAAAAATAGAAAGAAATTATCAAAAAATTATTTTTTCATACCATTGTTGGACCCATATTAGCACATCCATGTTCCACATATGGCGCAATATCCGGAGAGTAATAAAAGTATCAGTAATGAGGAATCTTTTTTGGATGGCCACCATTTCAGGAACCTGCCCTCAAAAGGAGATTGATGGATCAGTAAGTTTGGCATCCCTAAAATCAAACCTTGGATTGCCTATAGAGTGTTTGAATTATTGTCCTTGAAAAAAATTGATGTTTGATATTGATTCTCATTAGTGAGAAGGGATAAGTTCGGTAGAAAATGGTCCATGTTACTGAGCTGGACTGAATTTTTGACTTTGGGTACTAACGACATAACCAGAAAATATTTATTTATAGCAGTGATCTCTCAACATTCAGCCACCAATTTGAGACTGCGCAGAGGGAGTGCAGACCTGGATGTAATCCAAAGACTCCCAACCTGCAAATCATGTATGTGGCAATCTACAAGTTGCAGCATGAAGGAGTTCAAGTCGTGGATCCGGGAAGGAATTTGGAACTGCAGCCCCACAATAACCCCAAAAAAGATACAAGTTTAAATAAAATAAATATCTTAAACAAGTTGAATGACTTGAGCAAGAGTGAGATTTTTATTTATCAAAAAAATAAAAAAGAATGATATTTTTTTAACAATCTTGACATATGTAAAATTTAAGTATAGAGGCGGGGGGGGCAGCCTTTATAGATAAGAGTGACCATTTAAGATAACGATAGATGAACACAACACACAAACATGTTTACAATCGACATACAATTAAGTTGATCCGATAAACCCAGTTGTTAAATAAATAAATTCACAAGAGCAAAGTTAATACATAATTCGAATCCAATTAAATAGGATTTGTACACATTATGAAATTAATTATTTAATAATAATTTGTAACACTACACTATTTAATCATTGTATAAATCCAAAAAAGACCCAACCCGTGCCAGGTCCTGCAAGTGTAGACAAGAGGTGTCACGTTTTTGTTTCCTTCTTTTTCCTCAGTTCTTTGTGTAACCAAGCTTTCATGCTTATCACACCGAATCGCCGACATGGACCAAGCAAAGGTTTCTTTCTGAGGACCACAACTGAACTGGGCCCCACTACTCATTCCGTACCATGGCCCGGACAGCAGTAAGGATTCTAAATCTTAAAAATATTTTAAAATTAGAAATTTATTTTTAATTTTCTTTTAAATATTTGATAAAAATATATTAAAACATTTCAAAACAACTTTTAATATTACAAAACAACTCAAAACAAAAATATTTTTGACAATTTTAAAACAAACATTTAATGCTTGCAGCAGTGACCCTTTACACGTACGCACTCGACGCTCCGACAGCCCACTGTATAAATTCTCTCCCCATCCCCCTCTCTTCTCACTCTGCCGCAACCCTAAATCCTTCATTAACCATTTATAGCAATATCTCTCTCTCTCTCTCTCTCTCTCTGTTTCCTTGCAACAAAATTGTTCTGTTCCACCCTCTCATGAGACGAGGGAGATTAATAAGTTGCTGCAATACAAGTGATGGAGAGCCCATACTATGCACCGCCACACGTGGACGCATCTCGGCCGTCCTTAGGCTTCCCTCTTGGGACAGCCCTCCTGTTGATCGTCATTTTCAGCTTGAGTGGAATCTTCTCCTGTTGTTACCACTGGGAAAAGCTCCGTTCTCTCCGTCGATCTTTCTCCAACGGTCTAGATCTGGAGGCAGGTAGCGATGAAGCGCCTTCCAAGCCTGTCGCCACCCACATGGTAAAATTTAATAATTTATTTACCACTCTATCGTTATTTCCATTTTATTTGTGTAAACAGTGTTATAAATTTTAGTTTCAAGATCTAATTTAAAGCGCTCATTGAATAGTTCGAACCACTTCCAATAAATTAGGTTTTTTTAATGAAAAACAATGGTAATTGAATAAATAAATTTAAAACTACCATATTTAGGTAAAAAAAAAAAGTTTGAAAGAAAGGGGAGGATTAATTTATAATAAAAATGAAAAAACAATGGGACCTTAGACGTAATTTCGTGGCTGAGTCTCCATGTCTGATAATTCAAAAGTTTTAAGTAAATATTTTTCATACTCTCTAAACATTAGTCATCCTTATTCTTTATTAGACATATTTTAAACCTTTTGAACTTCGTTAGCTTTAAGAGTTTAAGAGTAGTCGGGGCACCTGGAGCCGAAAAAAAAAAACAAGGGTTATATAAACTTAAATATGTTAGATTTGTGTGTTTGCTTGTGGATTTTGTTAGTATCGACAAATGGATTTTGCTCAAGAAATATTAAATTTTATTAATTATCCATTATTTTTAACAGGATTTAAAGCAAAAGCAGAACCAATGCTTGTCGGTTT
Source organism: Ilex paraguariensis (assembly GCA_963454935.2). NCBI lineage: Eukaryota > Viridiplantae > Streptophyta > Magnoliopsida > Aquifoliales > Aquifoliaceae > Ilex > Ilex paraguariensis. The sequence continues at coordinate 1,920,207 of CAUOFW020002724.1, forward strand.
TGATGCCGGGAGATCAGATTCCAAAGTTCATAGCATTGCCATGTCCATGTGAGCCTCCAAGACAGGCAAACATCAGTGTACTGGTGAAGCCGCCTCTTGAGTCGACACAAATAACAGTGCCTTTGTACTAGTTTTGGATGCATGCGATATATATACATTTTTTTTTCAATTTTTTTAATGCTAAATTTATCGTGTTTTGATTTTGGACCAACTTATATATAGTGATTGCTACTTAGGATCGCAAAAAATCAATAATATATAAAAAAGGATAAATTTTAATAAATTTATTTATCGATTTTAAATATATTTATTTAACGGTCACCAACATCTTTTTAAAATTTTTACAAATTATCCCTAATTATTATTATTTTTTTTATACTTAAACTCTTAATTTCAAGATGGTAAAACTTTCGCAAAATAAAAAATTTTATTAGACAAAAGGCGCGTCGAACATCTAACATAAAAGAAATTGAATAGAAAATGAGGGTTTATAGTTTTGGCATTGATAATGATATAATCATATGATTGGACAGCTGATTAATTCTTCTCTTGATTTTTATTTTAAATAATCTGAGAAAACCACGTCAATAGAGAAGAGAAAACTTCCAACATCATTTTTACCAGATATTATAATCTTTGGCTAACGTAGATAGTAGATTGCCTAAAAATAACGTTGTCATCTTTGACAACCTCAAAGGCTTGATCCGATGGGTTAAGACTAACGCTCTGTTTTGCACGGAAAGATGAAAAATTAGGCGAATAAAAAAAATAAGATGAAAAATTAGAAGAATAAAAAAAATTTCATCTTTAGTAAAAGAAAAAAATAAGAAGGATGAAAATGTGGATATATTAATTTTTCTTCTAACTTACAAAAATTAATTTCTCTAAAATCGAAAGAAAAGTAGAAGACAAGTTAATTATTTGTGTTGAGATGTATCTTATTTGTTTATATATATATATATATAAAATAATTTTATATAAAAATACAATGATAAAATATGTATGTATATATATATATTTTAAAAAATTTTAAATATAAAATTAAAAAAATATATATAAAAATATAAAATTAAAAAAAAAGTTCCATCTTAACTAAGGGTGAAAATTTTTCACTCAACACGATGACACGACTCGAACTCGATATAAAAATAAACAGGTTAACTTACAACTCAACATGAAACAATTAATTAAATGAGTTAAGGTAGGTTTGACTAATATTCGACACAAATTCATAATGACTCAACACGAATCTCACACGATACGACACGACATGACTTGACTCGATTGTTACTCTTAATCTTAGCCAGTAAAAAAAAAAATAGTCATTTTTATTTTCTATCCATTCAGTTAAACACAAAAGAAGTAAATTGTATCTTTTCTACTTTTCATCATTTAAGGATAGAAATTATATCCTTCCTACTTTTCATCATTTAAGGATAGAAATTATATCCTTCCTACTTTTCATCATTCTTATTTTTCATTTTTCCTACGAAACGGAGCATAAGAGGACAAAAATTCTAATTGTGGGAAACACTATGGTTTGGTAACGTGTTGAAAATAATAAATAAAAATTTTAAAAATATATTAAATATAAAAAAGGAAAAAATTTCAGTTACTTCTCTTATAGTTTATCATATTTTCAAGACGCTCTATATTTTTTCTGAATCTTCACTTACACTTCTTGTCATCTGAATCTTCACCGACACTCTCTGTCAGATTAAAGATGTTCACAAAAATATAATTTTACTAAATTACCCTTGATATATTTTAAGAAAAATTTTATTTACACCCCCTTTAAATATGCATATCTTCAATAAGGCCCTTCTGTTTTTTAAATTTGTCGATTAAAATCCGATTCGGGCTAATTAAAATTTTATTTTTTACGTATTAAAATTCAAGTCAATTAAGAATTATATATTTTTAAGTATTAAAATTTGAGCCGATTAAAATTTTATTTGAGTCAATTAAAAGTTTTTAATTGGGTCGAATCAAATTGTAATCAACTTGAATCAAATTTTAATTGATACAAATTTTAATAAATTAAAAATAAAAATTTTAATCGGATTCAAGAGAATTTTAATCGGTAATAACAGATCAGATAGAGCTCAAATCGATTCAAATTATAATACATAAAAAAAAAAGAATTTTAATAGGCTCAATTTTTAATACGTAAACAAAATAAATTTAATCAATTTTAATATGCTTAAATTTTAATATATATAAAAAAATAAATTTTAATCAACTCAAATTTTAATGTATAAAAAAATAAATTTTAATCGGCTTGAATTTTAATCCAATTTCATGTATAAAGATTGTTTAGGTTTATGTAGAGGTAATTTTGGTATTTTAGATAATTTTTTTTAATTAAAAATGATGATATAAAGACAGGGAATTTTAGTAATGTTTAAATATAAAATAAATGAGATATCCTTAAAAATATGATAAATTATAAGGGGTGGCTTAAAATTTTTCCCAAAAAAAATTAGTATGGTACTCAATTTTTTTTCCAGTACAGTGAAACCCTCCGTTATTACTGGCACAAACTCAAAGGAAACTAGAAGAACAAAAGGAAAACTTGTTCAAACAATGTTTTTAACTTTTTGTGTCACATTTTTTATATTTTTTTCGTGCTTATTTTTAACTGTTTTTTGATCCTAGGTAAATGCAGGATGGACAATGAAAGGGAAAAAAACAAAAAGGTTTTATTCATTGGATCAGAAAAACAATGTGCTATCGATGGAACTTTTTGGAGCTGCTTTTCACCTTACCTTGGACGCGTGTGCAAATCGTTGTCTTATTATAAGAAAACTTACTGGTCGAGCATGTCAATATAACCTTTTTTTTTTGTATCGTATCTAAAATTAAAAAAAAAAATTAAAAAAAGTAAATTTTATTCTAAAAAATGATAAATTTTACCAAAAAATGTCATAAGTAAATCTAAAAAATTGTAAATGAACCAAATGTTAGTAAGTTCAACTCAAAAGTGGTATAAAAAAATCATAAAACTAATAAGCCATCAAATTTTTTTTTTACCATAATCAAAGAGTCAAGCATAGTCAGAAATGTCAATGGTGGTAGATAAGCGCACCAAACTACCAAGTAGGGTGGTTTAATGGGAGGTACCGACCTTACTCTTTACTTTGAGGTTGAGAGTTCGAGTCTTAAAATTTTTATTGGAGTTTAGTGGTTGACCGCTATACTAACCTAGTTAGGTCTGGTCCCAAGAGGTGTTTCAGGCGCCTCATGATCCCACCGGTGAGGGCCTATTGGGATAGTCGCTAGACACTCTTCTTTGCCCCGCCCCTTATTTATTTATCAAAAAAAAAAAAGATAAGTGCACCAAATCTTTATTTGGGTTGGTTGGTACGACCATTTTGAACCACAAGGCCATTGGTGAATTTCAGTTAAAGAAGGAAATATTGGGTAAAAGTCAGTTTTAAACTATTCATTTTCTCATTATTGATGGTCTCCCATGTTGTGGAATTTCCAAATCTTGGAACAAATCCAATAATGAAACACAAAGGTTGTAATGTCACATCATCATGTACAGATCAAAATCCAGGTGCTAGATTTTGGTACTTGAAAAAAATTATTTTTTTCATACCTTTTTTAGTCAATAAAAAATTGATGCTCTAACATGGTTTTATTATATATTTTTTCTTATAATTAATTATTACAAATAACTCAACCTAAAATCTATGATTTAAAGTCATTTTCTGTATATTAAGATAAATTTTAGAAATTAAGTATGATAAATCAAAATTATTCAAAATGATAAAAGCTTATTTGAAGGTGGCTTTGGAATTTAGAACATGAGGGTAAAAATGATTCAGGCACATAAAAAGTGGGAGCAGGACATGATGCCCCGTGTAGACTATCTCCATTAGTTTGTCTCTCACTACTCCTGACCTAAGTTTTCTGTTCATTAAAGTGCTTTTGTCCAAAGCAGCACTAACTCTCGCTGTAGCAAGTTGTTTTTGTACTGGTTCCGAGAAGGTTACTTGTCATTTCCAGTACAACTCACTTTTCCATCTGGTTTTTCCATCATGAGCAGTATTTTGATTTGACTCTCTTTAATTCTCTATTAAGAGATGAAATAAAGAAATTGAAAGAATAACAAATTAGAGAAATATATATATAAAATTTCATATTTGATAAAGAAAAAAAATAAAACAAATAGTTGAATAAGCTTTCTTTTCCATTCATCAAAATTAATCTTTCTAAATAAAAAAATATATATATATATTTTTTCTATCGTACCAAGCACAAAAAAAAAAAATTATTATTATTTTTATTTTCCATTTATCTTATCAAATACAAAAGAAGAAAAATGTATAATTCTTACTTTTCTTTCTTAAAAGATATAAAATGTATCTTATTTTATTTTTCATCACTTCTACTTTTTATTTTTTCTACCAAACGGAGCATAAAAGAAAATATCAATGCTATAAAGATCACTTTCATATATTATTTTTGTACACCACTTCAATATAAACCGTTAGATTAATAAGTCTTACATAATTTATTAAATATTCAATGACTTAAATTATGTCACATCAGGTGATATAAAAGAGATGGTGTCCACGACATTATTCGAAAAAAAAAAAACCCAAGTAGAACCTCTTTAAATGAAAATATTTTGCTTTATACTTTTGGTGTTGTTTTTAAAATATTGTCGTTTTACACACAAAATAATATCATTCCGTGTGTGTCGTGACGTCGTTTTGAAGAACAGTTCCTCTGCGTGGTCGTAGAAAATGTGCATCCAAACCATTTGATAGAGATGAAATGGTTGGTGCTCGCAAGTAACTTGCTAACAAAACAAGCAAACAAAAGCATATGACATCTTCAATTCAACAAATTTTGTTTGCCAACATTGCCAAAAATTAATGTGAAATGTGGTGGTCTCTGCACCTTCTAAGCTATGATAAAGATTTTTTTTTTTTTCATAACGGAGAACTGCTCCACGCATGGTTTTTAGTTTGTAAAAACAACGCAAGTTTGAGATTCTAAGAATATCCATAAAATACGTGTATCAAATCAAGCAAACGTTTTTATAAGATTCCAAATATGAGACGTGGGTTTATTCACCAAAAACTCTTATATTCTGTTTGGTACGATGAAAAAGTGAGAGGATAAACAATTAGAAGAATGGAAAGTTAGAGGGATAAATAAAACATCATATTTGGTAAGGAAGGAAAGTAGGAAGGATGAAAAAGTGGATGAATTAATTTTTCTTCCAACTCACCAAAATCGGAAGGAAAGTAAATGGAAAGTTAATTATTTGTGTTGAGATATATCTTATTTGTCTATATATTTTATGTATACATTAATTTTATATAAAAATATAATGGTAAAATATGTATATATATTTTAAAAAATTTTAAAAATAATTTTTTTTAAAAATTAAAAAAATTAAAAATTTAAATTTAAAAAAATATTTTTTCCATCTTAACTAAGGGTGAAAATTTTCGACTCAACATGATGACAGGACTCAAACTCGATACGAAAATAAACAGGTCAACTCGCAACTCGATACGACACAATTAGTTAAATGAATTAAGTTAGATTTGACTAATATTCGACACAAATTCGTAATGACTCAACATGAATCTGACACGACACGACTTAACTCGATTGTCACCCCTAATTTTAACTAGCACAAAAAAAAAAATAATTACTTTTATTTTCTATCCATCCAACTAAATACAAAGGAAGAAAATTGTATCCCTCTTACTTTTCATCCTTGAAAGATAGAAAATGTATTCCTCTTACTTTCTTTCTTTTCTACTTTTCATCCTCCCTACTAAATGAAACATTAGTGTCTCAGCTACTTAGTCGATTATGACAAGAATTTGAATAATTATAAACAATCACCGATTAAACATCTGAACAAGAGCGAAATGAGGCTTGAATCTCGAGAGGAAAGGGAGGCTCAACTGATAATCCCAACTGCCTAATAATTTATTTTATGTTTACGTCTTTTCCATAAGAACGACAAAAATTAAAGTAAACATAGTCGTCATGAAGTTTGGTGACATACATAGTGTCCTCTAAACTTCAAGGAAAAAAACTATGAAAAGGTTGGACGTGTAACGTACGGATGATAAACAACCCATCTAATTCTCTCTGTATGCAATAAAATCACATGGGAAGAGGGCCTTTCAGGGACATTAGATAGTGGGTTATTAGAGGTCTTATCTCTACAATGGATTATGATGATGTAACCTTCAACTTTTGTTCCTTTTCACTTGATAGTAGTGCATATATTAGTGTTGATTTTGTTAAAAAAAAAAAAGGAAATAAAATCCTCTAATACTCGAGTAAATAAAGATCATAATTTTTTTACACCGAAATTCGAACACTAAATTTTGGCCCAAATAAGTTACAAAGGTGAAAATAATACAGTCAATAAATCCAAGCCCTAACTACACTCTATGATTTCTCATCGTGTGACTAATATCTATGAATTTTGGTCCAAAGTTATAGGATTTGAATGTGCATAAAAGAAGAAACCAATCACATGCTTCTGAATATATTCAAGCAAGTAAATCCAAAAAACTTGAAAGAAAGTTATTGAGATACTGAATGTTTTTCTTACCCTCCCGCAAAATTAATATTGAACCAAGAACGAGAAAAAGTATAGATAATATAGGCTTCTCTCGAATTATTAAAGAAAGTTGGAAAATTCTCTAATTCTTGTCAAAAGTGTAAGTATTCTTTTTTATCTTGGATTTAAACGTAAAAAGGATATGTTTTTTGCCGATAATCCAAGAAACTGATGTGGATGAGGTGGGGGGAACTATTAGCACGACAAACAACGAATCAATAGAGAACAACATTGTTTGGCCATAAGTTTTAGTGGAAATCCTTGTACAAAGTTAGGTAACAATCATGGAAAGATTGGCTTTTGGTAATCTCAAGATCTTAGGTTCAATCTCACTTCATATCTTTTAAGGCCTAGCCACTCTTGTCTCTTTAGAGTACGTTTGAATTGCGGGTTAAAAGCGGATAACAATGTTAGGATAAGATAAAAAAATATGTGGAGCTCGTATATATATATATTCCAAGTTTAATAAGTTAAAAATGCATGAAAAAGTCTATTCGAAATTTGTCCCGACCCGATTTAAAAAATCAACTCTAACACACCTACATGGATTAAATGAAACACAAGGAGGCTGGGATAGTTTTTTACCAGCCAAGATAAATAATTCAAATTATTAAATTATCCTGTTATGCTACTTTTATTAGGTTAGAACTATCTTTCTTCAGGTCAAGAGTTCAAGTCCCCCTTTTTTCCCAAAAAAAAATAAAATAAAAAAACTATGTCAGAATGTGTATCGTCAATTTTTTTTCTTCTCACATGTTCTAATTTTGCCATTTGAAGTAGAGGTATGACAATGCACATATCGCATCTCTCAAATTGCTCTATATCATGTACGAAATTTTAAATTATTTCTATTATTCCTCTTGATAGTTGATTATCTATATGAATTTAAGTGACATTCACTATATCTAAATGAGTCATCCTCCAATACATGATTGGTGATTTGCCATAAATAAAATTAGAAATAATTACATTAGAGGGGGATCTAAATCTGGTACTTGGTACGATCCTAGTTGTGTCAATTAGAGTAAGTTAATAGTTGGGCAGATAAATGTCTTTGACCCAAAAACAAAAAGGTAGATAAATGTCATTGTTACATCAAATTATAATAAGGTGGTTTATATGGCATAATGATTCACCAACTAGCATGAATAATGGGTTCATTCCTGGCCAAGAACAAATCCAAAGTACTATTTTATTGTTGTGCATTTTTCTTTTCTCCCTTGGTGTGTGTGGACTAAGATTCCAATATCCTAACTAATTGACTAGTTATGTGGTTCATCCTTTCTTCCACCCAATGCCTTGTGTAGTCACTCTACTATTCATCCAGTTTAGCCGAACATACTATATATTGTGCCTTTGATAAGTTACGATAAGTTACGATAGGTTCTAATCCAACCTAAAAAAAAATTTGACTTGGTCTCCTATTGTCGTTTTCCTTTGATCGTAGTTACATCGTGTTAAACAGCCATTAATTACATAATATATATAGTAGCAATAATTTCGTGACTGAAGACACTTTGTAATAATAAACTAAACATTGATCATACAACATTTATATTTTAAATAATAATTAATTTTTTATTTTTCTTTAATTACACAATTCAAAATTAAAGAGAAAATAAGAGAGAAGTAGGGGTGAGAGAACAAAGAGGTAGGTGTAGAAACGTGAGGTGTGGTTGTTTGATACGAGAGAGTGTGTAAATTGAACTATCTGACATTATGAGACTGTGCAAAAGATATGTTTTGAGCGAGAAAAAAATAGAATGAATTTTATACTATTTAATCAAAGTATATGAATTAGACCAATTTTAACCATTATTATACTTTTATAAATTAAGAATTTAACATTTTAACTGCAATATTCGATAAAGTATATAATTTGGATCCCTCCTGATGTGGAAAAATTCAAATTTGAATCCTTAAACTGTAATTTAAGGGATTCAAATTTGAATAACTGGTCCAAACAATCAATCCATGTTTGCCTCTATTCAGATGCATATCAGTCAATAGGGGAAAAAAAAGGACACGTATCGAATTTGAATTATGATTCGATCCACTAAGAGACGTAGACATGGTATGTATGACTGTGGCGGTTCCGGGTTATACATACCCATTTCTAAGTACTTAGATATGCTGGGTATGACCCACTCTAAATAGTCACGTGTTGATCATTAGTATCATATTTCTTTATGGCAAAATCCTTATACATTGTTGGTTTTAGTGTCACGGGGTTAAATTTCTCATCAAATTTCTGTCTCGTAATGACACTAAAATTCTACATTTAATTTCAGTCAAACACTATGAATGTATACAAAATGCATATAAGAACAGAGAAGGGACAGTAAGCAAACACACAGACAGATTACACCAGATTTACAGGCCAACATGTCAAACCTTTCTTTCTTAATAAAGTATAAGGAAACTCAGCCTTGGGTCTATTTACAAAAACATGCCCTACTCTATTGGATGCACTACAGACCCAAGCATCCTATTTATAATGTTCAAAATGATGGTTACAAGCCCAACCGCCTAGGCAACTGTATACAAATCAAATCTTCCCAGAAGTCTACTGTGATTGGATGGCAGAAGAAGTTGTAACTGGTGTTTGCAACTTTCTTGCATGTTTGTTTGAATCTGACAGAGATACCACATGATGTGCACCTGCCATAAACTGCACAGAACTACCACCATCTGCAGGGCACAAGCCCAACGTCCTCACATGTTGTGCATGTGCCATGAGCCCTCAGCATCCGATTGTAATACATTCGTGCCTAACCATGGCCCAGCCCATGGCTCAATCCTTCAAGCTAGCATTACCCCATAATTCAAGCCACCCTGGCTTCCTTGCTTGCATGCTGATTTGTGCCCACGTGCCTATGTGCATAGACTACCTCCCCCAGTCATGCGTGAGACTTTTGCCACTTTGGCTAAGGCATGAATGCCCTTGGGCGTGGCTGCCCTATGCCAATGCCGCCAAGGAGCTAAGGAGGTAACAAACCACCCTCACCAGAAGAGCTCGACGTCCTCGTTGAGAGGTTGTCCCAGTACTCTTTGATCTATTTTTCGAACTGCCAAAGAGTCATATCTCTTTCCCAATTTGTGTCTGCCTTAGAATCCCCTTTAAGGACAAATATAGGACAAATAGGGGAAAAAAAAGGACACGTATCGAATTTGAATTATGATTCGATCCACTAAGAGACGTAGACATGATATGTATGACTGTGGCGATTCAGGGTTACACATAGCCATTTCTAAGTACTTAGGTTACTGGGTATGATCCACTCTAAATGGTCATGTGTTGGTCATTAGTATCATATTTCTTTTTGGCAAAATCCTTATATATTGCCAGTCCTAGGCAATTGAGGAGTTATAGAATTGGGCCTTGGATGCGGCCAAGTTGATTACCTCATCAGTGAGTTTTTAATAGTGAAAATTAAAATCAAGTATAATGTAAGAATTTTTGTTTTGTTAATAAGTATATGCACATATTTATTAGGTCATTAAAGACACAAGATATGTACTCTTTTATAAGCAGAACTATATAATTCTTTCTTTTCTTTTTTTTTAATTCCTCTTTTGACCTTAAATTATTCTCTCTCCTCTATCTAATTCGGTCCACATCTTTCTCTCTTCATTTAATTTCTCTGTCCTCTCTCTTGCTTCAATCTCTCTTCTACCTTTATTTAAAATTTTCTCCCTCCTCTTTCTTCCATCCCACTCATTCTCTTTCCTATATCTCTTTAGTCCCATTTTTTCTCCCTCCTCTCTCTTTATTCAATTTATCTCTTCCTTTCCTTCCTTCAATTTCTCTAACCTCTCTCGTCGTTAATTTCTCTCTCTCACCTCTTTTCCATCCCACATTCTCTCTTCTCTCTCTTACATCCTATTGATTTTATCTCATCTATTTTCTATCTCTCTCCTTCAGTTTAAACCTTGTATTACTTGTTTTAATGTTTCTTGTTATGCCAATTTATTTCCAAATTGATGTGGATATTGGCTCATTATCTGTAGCAAAGAGTGTCACCAATCTTATCTTTGGATATGTCACAAGTATCATTGTTAGGATTGCAACCTTTAAAAAGGTTTGTGTTATTTTTGTGGGATAGTTGTTTGAGTACCTATCCTAGAAAAGTGACAGTGAAGTATTTTCACTGTACCAGGACATTGACAATGGCACTATCACTATCCTAGGGACAGTAACAGTGGGGTATTTTTATTGTCTAATGACAATTATAGTGGCGTTGGCACTGTCCCAAGAAGTGATATATAGATGTAGATGTATAGAGCTTTTAAAATCGGGTGGCTTTGAAATTTCCAAACCTGGTAATTTTAAAGTTTAACTTATGTCTTTAAATGAAAAACGTCAGTTAGACCGACACTTTTAACAGGAGGTTAATCACTGTTTATCAATGTAAAATGTTAGTTGTGCCAATGTCTTTGTAAAAACGTCATTTCGACCAATTTTTTTTTCGTTTAATTAAACCCCAGCCTTCCATTTCATTTTTTCTCTTCTTTGGTTCTCCCTAATTTCCCCTTTTCTGATTTAGCCTTAATCTTAAATCACCAATACCCCATTTGAAATCACCGCCCCCTCTTCCAAAATCATTACCACCAACTTCGGAAACCACCACCATCTAAAACCTACACTACCATCCGAAACCCACACAAACAAAACCCCCAATCTACAGAACCTCGATCCCCCTAATCCGTTCATGCATTAAACGACGACCACCAGTAGTCCACCATAGCTGCCATACTTCCACTGGAGCAATTGGATTTAATTCCACCAAATAACCAAATATTTTGGTATGCCTCTCTCTCTATGTTATTTCTATTCTCTGGTATCTCTCTCTCCCCCCTCTCTCTCTTTTTGACAACTTCAGTATCTCACTCTCTGACAGCTTCACTCTCTCACTTTTTGTTTATTGTCTATAAGTCTCTCACACCCTCTTTGTCTATTTAAGCTCTCTCACTGTTTGTCTAACTTTGCTATCTCTTTCACTCTCTATGTCTATCTATTGTCTCTCGTACTCTCTCTTTGTCTGTCTCACTCTTTACCAGATTGGATAATGATCCACTTGGAGTTGCATTCTTGTTTTAATCTTTGTTAAAATGTTGATCAAATATGCATAGGTTTAGAGAAAAATGGCTCTTAGGTTTAGGAAGTTATATTTTTTGACTTGAACATGTTGTTTCTTCTGCCATCTATCATTGGTGATGGATTATTGTGAACAACTAATGAGAATAAAATATAATCAAGTAAAGAACACACTATTCACTTGGTTCGATAGAATTTATACATATGTCTATGAAAGTGAATGTAATCAACTAAACAAAGGATTGTTTGTTTAGTTTTGTTAAAATGTTGATCAAATATGCATAGTGAATTAGGTTGATAGAGATATGGCTCTTAGTTTTAGGATTTTGGTTTCCTGAGTTACATTTTCTGACTTGAACATGGCACAAACATAACATGATCCAAAATAATATGATCCAAATATGGTATGTGGATCCAAAAATGGAACGACTTAAAACACATATATGATAGGAGAGTGAGAGAAAGAAAGAAAGAGAGAGAAAGATGTATCAGTTGACCAATAGGTTTCCCATCTTTCTCCCCTGAATCAAATAAAAAAGTTATTATGTAATTATTTAGTGAAAAATTGAAAAGAAAAAAGCATTGCCAATAAAAGTAAACTCCTAAACACATGCATGAATTATATGCTCCAAATCTAGAATTAAAAGGTGTATCCAATGTCATTATTAAAATTGGTCTATCTATATACAAATACTTGTTTTTTTTAGTTAGGTTTTGATATCAATATTATTTCAAATGGAGAGAAAACTAGTTACTATATTGTTGTATTGGGGTAGAAAAATGGAACACAGATCGGAGGGGTTATGTTACAATTCTCCTCCTAAAGGCAGAATTGTTATAAATAAGGGTACACAACTCTCAGAGTTGTTGAATAAAATTTACAATGTAATGAGATTGGATAGGTCGCTTTACAAGTTGAGGTTGATATGCAGATATCCTACAATACTAGGACCAAACTTGAATACATATGTCAAACCAGAAATTGGGAACGATGAATTTGTGGGTGCTATAATTAATGTGGTAGTCAAGAACCACACCATGCCTAGTATTTCTTTGTATCTGTAGACAGATGACATCAACACAGTTATAGGCAGTAGTCAGACCAGGGTGTGCCTAACCACAAGTAGCATGTCTTACATTGATTTGCTCAAACGAGATATTGGTACCTTGACATTTCCAACTTTTTGGGTGACGGGTGAATGTTCGACCCCGTGGGGATGCTGTTAATGGATAAGTCTGGGTAGTATTCATATACCCACCTACATTCTGGCCCTATTTCATATGGTGGACACTTTATCCCAAATGAGTCAGAGTTTTCAAATGGGTGAGAGAGGATTAATTCGGGTGAACCAAATGTTGTCAACCAACAAGTTATGTTAGATCATATTTGTAATTGTCTAATTTTGTGGATTCCATTATAATATATCAATCTATTCCATGATGGTCATGATGCTATCAAGCTCAAGATCTAAAAACATCATTGAAGGGAGGGGATCAAGTGTCAAATCTACATTATTCAACCTCTGTATGCACCTTCATGCTTAGGATAAATGTAATAACTTAGATACCTAAGATGAACCCTTAGTTAATTTAATCTAGGTTGACAAGGATGAAAATGGAATTGAAAGCGATCCGATTATAACTCTTAGGTGATTTTAAAAGAAAAATTTTTCTAAACCATTTATGTATTTGAAAATATAGTTTGAGTCATAATCACACTCCTCTTTGAGCAACACCCTTTAGTGCCCAAGGGGACAAGTTTTTGCATGATTTTAGGTTAAAAAACATGTAGGGACCGATCTATGTTCGCTAGCCTTTGTTAAAATAGTCTCTTTATGACTTAGGGAAGGAAATGGAAAAAGGCCACAGAAGGCAGCACATGGCTCGCTTTATGAGTTTGCTCGAGCAATCTGATGATTGCTTAAGCGGTGCCTGCCTTAGTTATGTTTGAAACGTTGATTTCACTCCAGTGACAACCACCCTATTACAACCCTCTCTTTAATTGAGCGGTCATTCGCAAATTTGTGTTTTCTTATTTACTAAGATTACCCTTATTCCAAACCTATAAATAAGAAGAACATTTCCCACATCTAGATTAAGCCTTTTAATCCTCTAGAGAGATTTCAAAGAAAGAAATCTATTCTTTTACCTTGTGAGCTTACACCACAACCTAGAGCTCTTAGATCCAAAGGCTACCTCTAGTGATTCTACCTAACTTTATAATTTGGTGTTGAAGAACTTGATGGTTGACAAATCCATTGGTGTGTGCATACCAAGAATTATTGGTGTGCCCATAATCACTAGAGGCCTAGACGAACTGTGCAGTGGGAGGTCCAAGTGAAGTTACATCTGACGTCAGAGAGGGACTTTCGGGGGAGGGACATAGAAAGAAAATAAGTATCTAACCATGATATTGATGGAGGTATAAGTCTTGAGTACTTGTATGTTGTCTTGGAGAGTAGTGGATTAGGCTTGGGTGAACCCCGAATGGTTTTCTGTAGTTTTTCCCAAGGAGGGTTATCCGTATCAACAAATTGCTTGCATTGTTTACTTTCTATTGTTTCAACTTGGGATTAGTCCATTAGTTTGCGCTCATAAGATATACTTAGAGGATAATGCTAAAACATCTAGGGAGATGCAAAGAAGACTAAATCCACATATGAAAAAAGTTGTAAGGAATGAGAGAATTCAGGTTGACAGAGCTAAGATTGAATGAATTGCCAATTTGCCTACCCCTAAAACACTTAAGGATGTTAGATCTTTCTTGGGTCTTGCTGATTTCTGTAGGAGGATTAGAAAATATTTTAGTTCTATATTTAGACCACTTTGCCACCTCTTAAGAAAAGACACACATTTTGAATGAGATGAGTCATACCAAGAGGCTTTGATAAGCTGCAAGACATGCTTATCACCACTCCAATTATGCAACCCCCAAACTAGAGTCTTCTCTTTGAAATCATGTGTGACGCTAGGGCCTATGCCGTAGGGGCAGTTTTATGGCAAAAAAAAATATGAGAAAAAGCCACATGTCATTTTCTATGCTAGTAGAACTTTAAACAATGCACATATGAACTATTCTACTACCGAAAAAGAATTACTAGCAGTAGTGTTTGCCTTAGACAAGTCTAGGTCGTATTTAGTAGGATCCCCTATTGTTATTTTCACGAATCATGCAACTCTTAAATATTTGTTGACTAAGAAAGATGCAAAACCAAGACTACTTAGGTGAATCCTCCTACTCCAAGAATTTGACATAACAATCAAAGATAAAAAAGGAGTAGAGAATGTAGTGGCCGACCATTTGTCTAGACTTGTGAGCGACGTGCTAATAGAGACAGTGATGATCAATGATACATTCCTTGATGAACAACTGTTGACAGTCTCTTCAGTATCTTGGTTTGCTGATATTGTGAATTTTCTTGTTACAGGGAATATGCCACTATCTTGGACTGCTTTGGATAAGAAGAAAATTTTGGTTGAAGTAAAGAACTTTTTCTGGGATGATCCATATCTTTTTAAATATTGTTCAGATCAAATTATCCAGAGATGCGTGCCCAATGATGAGGTAAGTAGTATATTATCTTTTTGTCACTAAGGAGCATGTGGGGGCAATTTTTCTATGAAAAAGACCGCTGCAAAGGTTTTGCAGTACGGATTTTATTGGCCAATAATTTTTAAAGATGCATATAATTTTTATAAGGTTTGCGAGCAATGTCAAAAACTAGGGGGATTAACCTATAGAATAATGATGCCTCTTAACCCAATTTTGATAATAGAGTTTTTTAATTGTTGGAGTATTGATTTCATGGGACCTTTTCCCCCATTTTTGGATATGTATACATTTTAGTGGCGGTAGATTATGTTTCTAAGTGGGTTAAGGCTGTACCATGTCAGATAAATGATCATAACGTTATTTTGAAATTTTTAAAAGAAAATATATTGTTCAGATTTGGTATACCTCAAGCCATTATTAGTGATGGAAGATTGCATTTTTGTAATAAACCTTTTAAAACTTTAATGAAAAAATACGGTGTAACACATAAAATTGCAACCCCTTATCACCCACAGACAAGTGATTAAGTGGAGCTAGCTAATCGGTTGATTTCCTTAATTTTGGAAAAGACGGTTACCCCTGATCGTAAAGATTGGTCATTACGACTAACCGATGCGTTATGGGTATATCGTACTGCTTACAAAACTCCGATTGACATGTCTCTGTATAAATTGGTGTATGAAAAAACTTGTCACTTACCTGTGAAATTGGAACATAAGACATATTGAGTCATTAAGATGTTTAATTTTAGTCTTGACAAAGGTAGCACCCTACGAAAATTACAGCTAAATGAGCTTGAAGAGATTCGGAATGAATTTTATGAGAACTTTAGGATTAACAAAGAATGAATGAAGGTAATCCATAATAAGAATATTTTGCTTAAAACGTTTACACTTTCACAAAAAATTCTTTTATATAATTCTAGACTACATATCTTCAAAGGAAAACTTTTAACTAGATGGACTGGTCCGTATATTGTTAAAGAAGTTTTTCCGTATGGAGCAATAGAAATTGCAAATCCTAAGAATGGGAACACCTTTAAAGTTAGCGGACAACGATTGAAGCCATTCTTGAAGGAAGGTATTGTTAAAGTATAATCCATTGGGTTGATGGATCCCCACTATGAATGATTCATCTCTAATAATTCAACCCAATTTTTGTATTTTATTGTATATTGTTGTATGTTATTTTTTCTTTTATCTTATGAAATATTGCAGATAAACGTGTACAGTATAAGCGCATCTGGTATGTCCCTCTTAATTATTTTTATGCTTTTTTTTTTCTTTTCATTTTTCAAGGTGGGGTGCGCCAGGCCAAGGCAGCAGTGCAACGCCAAGGCGGCGCTCGAGGAGCCTCAGTAGCAAGCTACAATAGTGGACCCCTCCCTCTCAAAAAATTAATTTAATATCATGTGACCCATTGGGCCACGTATCGGATATTAAACTGATAAAAACAGATACTATACTTAATCTTAGCCAAAAGACCAAGAAAAGTTTATGCTGCTTATTAATACATTGGGAAAAATGTAAACTTTTGAGTGGAGGGGTGAGCATGCTTGATTTATTTATCATACATTGTGCACATGCATCTTCAATATTTTGTTAAAAAAAAAAAAGAGGTGAATTTTTAATTTTTAGGTTTTTAGGAATTTTTAGGATCAAGTTGTGTTGAGGAAAAATGTGAAATTTAAAATTTTTCTAAGCGTAGAGTAGGGAAATCAATGGATCTCGTGTACGGATGCACATGACATAGAGTAAAACACACTGGAACATGCGTCTGGACGAAGACTTAGGAGCTGCACTCACTGTAATACGCGTCCGGACGTGATTTCATTTTGTGCTACCTGAACAAATTTTTGATTCCATACTCTCCTTAACTGGAATACAAAACTTCTTCTGCCTATTTCAACCATTATCTCCTTCATTGCTCTTACTCCATGGTACCACCACGAGCATCAACATCTAAGAGGCCTCGGACTAGCACCCAAGAGCCCTAAGAAGAAGAAAACACCACATTTGACCCCATTCGCTTTCAAACCTTAGAAGCGTGGGTAAGATTCTTTCAATATTACGCCACCAAGCCATATGTGCAAGAGAGACAGATAGAGTATGAGGACTTCGCCCGGTTGGGAGTCCGATACATCATTACTTCTACACGGTGGGTTGGTTTTATGGGTAGAGGGTGGCCGTGCATACCCATTTTAGCTAGAAAGTTTTATAGCAATGCTGACGATTGTGGTAATGGTATGATCCGTACATACATTCGAGGTAAAAACATCAGGTTCAACGCCACTGCTATTGCCAAACTGATAGGGATGCTTTAGGCCCGAGTTGCCAATCCTGATTACCCCCAGAACTACTCAGGAGACATGGTCGAGAAAGAGTTACTTGGGGACAAAGATCTTGTGTGGACTGCAAACATGAGGTTTCTTCAGCAGGGAGACTTGACAAATAAAGATAAAATACTCAATCTGATTTTAGTCTCAAATATTTCTCCCATGTTGAGAAATAATCATATCTACCCTGATCGAGGCCGTCTTCTATATGCCATGGGTACCAGACAGACCATTGACCTCCCCTCACTGATATTTGTAGAGATGAGACGAGCCATTGTGGACTTGAAAAAGGGGTTCATTCCTTTTGCTGGCCTGGCCACGACACTTTGCGAGAAGGCTGCGGTGGTGATTGACGCCACTATGGACAAGGCTAATAAGGTTGTTGTGCTCAATTCTGACTGTCTTTTAAAGAGTCAGAATGTGACTAGGCCAGCAAGTGATAGAGGGTAGGCTGCTGGGCAGTAAGGGCTGAGGTTGAGGCTAAGGAGATTGTACCTGAGGAGCAATGGGATCAATTCCTTAATTTGGTGGAGGATTTGGATTTACCGGTGGATGAGGATACTGATCCTAGGACCGACAAGCAGATACTTTTTTTAGATTCTGAGGGGTTAGAGAGAGATGAAGATGGAGATGAGAAAGCTAAGGGCTCAGATGAGGGGGCTAGATCAGAGTTCACAGAGTCAAGCAGGCCTTTCATCTTAGCATGATTTCTTCTAGGTCCCGAGATGTGTTGTTATTTTTTAGAAAAAGTTTGTCTGGAGGAATCAAAGCCTATCTTAGGGAAAATTTTTGTCTAGGCTTGATTCCTTAATCTTTTGAAATTTGCAATGTTTGAAAGTTCAAAATTAAATGAAATGCATAGTTTGTTCTGTTGTGTTATTAAACATCTGAATAAAATTGTTATGCATAAATTAATACTACAATAAAGAAATAATTTGCGTAGCTTTAAATTTGCAATTGTTTATGCACCATATAGATCTTTATTTTATATTTTTGTATCTCATATCATGTTCATATAAAAATTCACAGTTTGTACACTTTAAACTTTACCAAGTTAAAAATTTGTTAGGTATTTTACCTTGAGAATTTGAAACATATTATGGAGATGTATAAAAGTCTTGGTGAGTTTTGATTCAATCTTCCTTAGAGGGTTATTTACATTTTCTCAAAAGAATTATTTCTTTCAGCTAATCTATTTCAATAGTCTCATTATTTTTGTTTTGGTTAACACCAATATTATGAATGCTTGCTTGATTTTAAATTGTTTGCATAGAAAGTGTGTTATCAAGAACTTTTGAGATATGATTGTAGGTCATCTCTGAAATTATTTGAGCCAGGTATTATTCTTTGAATATTATTATTCCTCGAAGCCGTGATTGAGCCTATGAAGCAAAATTTTATTTCTTATACCTAATATATAATAACCAAGCCAATAAAAAAAATAATATCATTTACCATTGATTATCCGAGATTGAATTTTTATTGTTTAAGTAATTTGAAAGATGTTGGTTGAGAAAAAAATGATAAAGAAAAAAAAATAATTTTTCATACTTGTGAATATTTGCAAGAGATGTCTTGTTAATTCAAAAAAAAAAAAATTGCAAAAAAAAGTTGAAAAAAAAAAGAATGACAATATGTTTAGTTGTGAAAAAGCAGATTGAAAGAAAAAAGAGAGAAAAAAAATAACAAGCATGTATTTGAAAAGGAAAAAATATGTGCAAGTGTTGTAAATTTTGCTTCTAAATGGTGAAGGGTGAAAGACTATGAAAAGAAGTTTGGTTGCGTAATGTAAATGTTCTCTCGCGGGATACTCTTTTGAATTCCTAAATATCTTTCGTTTCAAAACCCTAATACCAAGACCCTGTTATAACCTTAAATAAAGGTCTATCTGATCTCAAGAGTTTATTGATAGATGCATGATTTGAGTGAATAAGGAAGAGAATGGTGATTGTTTATATATTGTGTGTTGATTTCCTTTCATGAGACTATGTCAATTTTTTTTTTTGGATTACTTTTTTTTTAATGGAACATGTGAGCATTATTTTGTTTTGATTTAAATATCTTCTTCTCACATGTGACATTTGAGAGAATAGTCACTATAATATGAGAGAATCTTTCATGAGTGAATTATATAGTGAGGTTTGGCATTGAGACGAATAGTTGATAGTTGTAGAGGTCATTACTAGATAAATTATTGATTTGGAATAGTTAATTCACACTACACACAATTTTATATGAGAACATGATAAGTGCTTATATTTATATAGCGTAGAGTTCTATATTTTGCTTTGCATGTGCTTATTAAAAAGGCTTACAACTTAGAATTTTTATATTATAGTAGAAATTTGTGTTATAAGATTATTATTAAGAAATTTGATCATAGCGTGATATTTGTGGGTATCATCTCTAGAAATCTTCACGAGACTATACTCGTCAGCTAGGGGAAACCTAGGGATTTAAAGGTTTGTTGCATATGCTAAATGCAATCGTGAGCTTACAACAGTGGTTTTTCTTTGTTTTTGTTAGTGGTTTTGTTTTGTTTTTGTTTACCTTACTAGGGACTAGTAAGGTCTGAGTTCGGGGGTGTGATTAAGCTCTAATACTTATATTATTCATTGGAAAAGATCAATTATTTGGTTAGGAAAGGTTGGTAAATATGATAATTTATTAAAGAATTAATGCTATGCTAATAAAGGATGAGTTGTATTTATTTTGCAGTAAAATGACTCAAGAAAGGATGAGATAAAGCAAGAAGGGAAGCATAGCTGCAAAAAAGAAGCATACTAGAGTATACATCTAGATAGTTGAAGGTCACAAGTCTGGACGTGAGTGAAAGAAGGTTAAAGCTTAACAAGAAGTACTTAATGGAAGATGCGTCCGAACGGAAGGAAGCACGCATCTGGACGTGTGTAGTCGGCTGCCAATGCCAGAGATAGAATTTAATTGCAATTGGATTTTTTTCTAAATAGTCTTATAAATAGGAGTTGAAGGCTATGTAAAAGTACCTTTTGGCTTTAGTCCTTTAATTTTAATTTTTATTGTTTTGGTTTTAGTTCATCATGTCTAACTAAGAGGTTTAGCTAAAGCTAGATGAGGACCTCTCAATGAAGTACGGTAATGTTATTGACTTATGAGCTTAATGATATGTGATATTTTGTTAATTCAATTTTTTATTTCTTAGCAAAGTTTTTGTTTTGCAAAAATCCTTGAGTCATTGTGTCATGTACATTAATTGCTTGAATTTCTCTACGAGTCAAATAACTAGTTATTTCATGCTTAAGTTGATTACCATTATTTCACATAATAATATAATTGAAGGCTTATTCACGTTTCTGAATAAATTTCTGATTGTAAACAAAGGTGTTTTCTAGGTCTTATTGATAAATTTGGTGACTTGAATCGATCGACACTTGATTCTTGTCTATATTTAAAAACTAAGTCTTTAATCATTATTGTATGAATTTGAGAGGAAGTACCTGATGCTCTAGTATTTTTCATACTGTTTTAATTACTTTAATCAATTTTCTAAATTCAAATATTCTTTTAAACAAAACATCTTCACAAGATTGTTACAGAATTAGCGTGATTGCTGCTGTTTCACAATTCCTTGAGGGTTCGACCTTGGTATTCCGAGAGATATATTTATTTGTTTAACCTGCGCTTGATTTTACATAATTAAAGTTGAAGCAATCCACAATGAGTTCCCCTGCCCGGAACAACAATTGGAATCAGAGCATAGTTGCCCTGAGATCATAAGAAACTGCGTAGACATTATGTTTTTACTCACTTGCTAACTAGTTTACCTCCAAGAGATATATCATTACTGCAAGTTAGTTTGAAAGGAGTCTCAAAAGGAATGAGGATCAATTACACGACTACCTCTTTTTGATGGTTCAAATTTTGTTTATTGGAAAGCTTGCATGAGGGCATTTCTAATATCATTGGATGAGAGAGTGTGGTTAACAGTGAAAAAGGGTTGGAGCCCTCCCATCACCACACAAGTTGAAGGTAGTGAAGTGGTGGTTGAATTGAAATCCCCAACGACTTGTTCAAAAATCAAGATTGATTCAGCGGGGTGGAACTTTAAAGGCTTAAATGTGATATTTAATAGCGTGACACCTAATGAGTTTTGAAAGATCGCTAATTGCGATACTTCAAAGGAAGTGTGAGACATCTTGGTTGTTTCCTACAAAGGGACTTCCATGGTGAAGATGTCTCGATTCCAAAGGTACATCTCTCAGTTCAAGACTTCAAGGATACAAGATGATAAAACATTTAGTGAATTTTATGCTAAATTGTGTGATATTGTACATTCATCATTCGCATTAGGTACCAAGTTTGACGATGTATCCATCAAGAAAAAATTTGAGAGATCTCTACCCGAGAGGTTTCATGCTAAGGTCACATCCTTCGAAATAAGTGTCAACATGAACTTGGTGTCGGTGGAAGACCTAGTTAGGTCTATATTAACCTTTGAGATGAACCTTCCTTCCTTAAAGCCAACTAAGGGCATTGCCTTAAGCTCTATAAATCAAGAAAGAGGTAAATCTGGGTCACCCCAATTATGAGAAGAAAACCAAGCTTTAATTACAAAAAGGTTCAAAACATACTTCAAGGTTAGGTTAGTAATGTCGAATCTTAAAGGGGAAGAGACTCTCGAAAAGAAGTTTAAAAAAAGATGCAAGGCTTCAATTGCTTTGAATGTCAAGGATTTGGACATATTGCATTGGAATGCCCAAATAGAAAGAACAGAGACTTGTCCAAAGACAAGAGGAGAGCCATAAAGGCCACGTGGAATGATAGTGAAATTGAGTCAAACCTGAGTGTTGACTTCTCTTCTAGTGATGATGAAGAGAATTCCACGACTTTTGTAGGTTCACACTCCTCTCCCCTTAGAGAAACTTCCATGAGTGAAATTGAAACAAGTCCTACCACGGAGGAAAAAGAATTGGAAGAAGACATCACCGCGTGTGTGGAGGATGAAGAGTTTTATGAGGATATTCAAGATATATATGATTAATTGTATGTGCAATTCCTTAAGGAATAAAAAGAAGTGTTTTCTTTGAGTGGCCGGATCAACTCAAGTGAAGAAGAGACGAGAGCCCTTCAAGTGGACTTGGTGAAGTCCAAGACTTAAGTATGTGGCTGAATTAGGTTCAACCATTAGGATTTTTATTTAATCCCCTCAGAGATCAATGAAAAAGGTTCATTGAGGCCAAAGTTTTGGGTAAAAAAGTACGTTCCGAGTCCTTGATAAAGAACACTTGCTATCCGTGGGAGATACACGCTCAGACCGAAGTGCTATAGTAGGTGAGCAACCCAATTTTTTTATCAGCAAATGACCCACCTTGTCTAGTAACCATTCTGAGTGGGTGTAAATGAACACACCCACAAGTCGGTACAAGCGCTAACTTTATTAAGAATAGGAAGGGCAGGAATTCAAAGAAAAAGGTTGCTAAAGAAACCCAAACCAATCATGATTTGTGCTACACTTGAGGGTCATGATTTGTGCTACACTTGAGGATAATATGGTCATGATAATAGACATTGCATGAAAAATAGGGATGTCTTGAACAAGAAACTTGTTCATCTAACTAATCAATCCAAAGCCTTAAATTTCAAGGCTTAAATTTTTCTAAGCTTTTAGAAAGGTATTGTATATCTAAGCATAATCATGCATCATCTTCATATGAACTACATGCTAGAGTGACCAAGGCTCCTTCTACCCCCAAGATCAAGATTGATTTACACTTTTGGGGAGAAGAGAGCTAGTCCTTCATTCATTCCCCCGACCTAACCCGAATTTTAGGAAGGAAAAACTAGTTTAGGTGTCTAGGAAGGACCTTGAGAAACTCACCATCTCAATCAA
Source organism: Ilex paraguariensis (assembly GCA_963454935.2). NCBI lineage: Eukaryota > Viridiplantae > Streptophyta > Magnoliopsida > Aquifoliales > Aquifoliaceae > Ilex > Ilex paraguariensis. Next base: position 1,943,672 of record CAUOFW020002724.1, read on the forward strand.
GTTAGAGGCTCCGAGTACTTTTAGTAAGGTCATAGCTCCTAAGAAGTAGGAGATGTGAGAGTATAGACCTAGGTGATTTTTCATGCATTTCATCAAACACTCTTGTGTCATACATTGTGTCTATATTTTTCTTTGTTATTTTATCTTTGTTAGTTTATATATATAAACTATGCTATCACATCAAATGATTCTGATGTTATTGATTTATGTTTGTGATTATAGAATTGTGTTTGTGCTATTGATGGCACCTAGTCGATGCACGTGTTTCAGTAGATGAGGCCATTGTATCAACTTAAAACGTAATGTGTTCATTTTCGTTTGACATACGATTTACATTTGTGTTCAGTGAATGGGAAGGAATTGCTCATGACTCAAGAGTGTTTTTTGAGTGTGTTACTAATTTAGTCAACAAGTTTCCCATGCCGACAGGAGGAAAATTTATTCATGGACTTAAGAAAGTAATATATAAATGATATATTTTACAAATAATATACGAATGATATACTATATTTTACAAGGATATATTTTCACAAATAAATAATATATTGTGGACTCAGGTTATACAAACATGCCGGGTTTTTGGTCCCTTTCCCGTGGCGATGAGAGATATCACTTACGTGAATATAGATGTAGGGGTCAACAACTAACCAACAAAGAAGAGTTATTTAATTACTGCCACTCTTCACTTCGATATATAATACTTTGGAGTACTAAAGGCTCGCTTTCTTGTTCTCAAACTAATGCCTCCTTATCCCATAAGAACACAAAAATGCATGCCTGATTTTCTATCCCTTTACCATGATGGTGAGAGATATCACTTACGTGAATATAGAGGTAAGGGTCAACAACCAACCGACATATAAGAGTTATTCAGTTGCTGCCACTCTTCACTTCAAAATATAATAGAACATTGCTGTGGAGTACTAAAGGCTCACTTCCCTATTCTCAAACTAATGTCTCCTTATCCCATAAGAATGCAAAAATACATGCCCACAACAAGTTGTATCGTCCATAACTTCATTAGAACACATTCTTCATAACATTGTATGTTTGTAGATATGAATGAATATAATATGTTGATAATGGTAGAGGTGGTGCAAGATCTGGTTCATAGGCCCCAATTGAAATAGTTATAACTTCGAGTCAGTTACGTGAAATAACTCATGTCAAAGATGGAATTGCCAATGAATTGTGGGCATCAACTAATCACTAATATATGTCCTACTTGGAATAGTATTAGAGTGTTGCTTAACTTGCAATGTTATGTTCAAATGATTATTATTTCTAAATTTTCGTGGTTAATGGTATTGAAACAGGAGTACCGTGTACAATGACACCTATTGGCTCTTCATACTTACGTGGATCTGGTAATATGAATGTGTTGGTTACAAAGACCAAAATAAACAATGATGGACTTTTTTATCGTTGTCCACGATTGCGTGACCATGTTAATCATTTCTTCTGGGTTAATTAGTACAATGCAATCAAAGATAAATATGATGTCATCCCACAAGGCCAGTTAGGGGGGGGGGGGAAAGGCAGAGAGAGAGAGAGAAATTTAAATGGATCACAATTTTTATGTGTACTTGTCTTTTTAATTTGATCTTGTATTGTGCACTATTTTTCTTGGTATTTGTACTACTTGTTAGGATTTTAGTTAAATAAGTACGTCGTATTATTTTATTTCGTAGAATGTTTAACAATGAGATATATTAGTATGTTTAATGGCTTTAAGGATTTTCTATTATTTTGCTTTGTGCCTTATTTTATGGGTTGATGTACATATTGAGATAATGAATTTCAATGTGTTTATAGCAGGGAGTTAATATAATGCTAAAATATGTGACAGAAGCTAAAGTGATTATCAAACATGTTTTATGTTTTAACTTTCAGATTTTGTAAAATAAAAACTACAACTAAACATAATTTATGTATCAACCTTTTATCACAAAAAAAAAAAAAAAATTGATTATGTTTAATTTTTTTTTTTTTTAACATTAAAATGGAAACGTCACCAAACACACCCTGAATTGTTAAAGCTGGATTAAAGCATTGAGACCACAGGTTTAGGAATTAAAATCTGGTATACTAGCTCCGAAGTTGTGATTTTAAACCAGAGGGCAACCATGGCTGAAAAATTAGTGAATACTAATATGATACTAGATCATGACTCATTGATCTCCCATAGAATAGAAGTCAAGCTTGAGTAATTTAATTCGGCATATAGCTCTGGTTCTACATTATATTTGATTACTTCTCAAGACAAACAAAAGTCAAGTAGGACTAAAACAAACATCAAAAATGGGAAGGATATACACATTCAAGAAATAAGAAAGAAAACATCTACATCGAATTATTAGGAGTTTAGCATGAAACAGACTAGTAAATTCTCAATCATCGTTATTCATTTTCATTCTTTATTGATTGTTCACTGCGGTGCACATTCATAGTACTGAAGTACTACTTCATCTAGAGTTACGGGCCAAAATCTACTGGACCAATTAATTATGCATGGGGTCTAGGAATCGGGGACCCATTTAGAAATGACCGGAACGATGTAAGGGCTTGCGACGGGGACGTGAAGGGGACCTCATGGGCTGCGCCCCTAACGGTGGCGTATGTTAGCAATGTTACATTTTTCCCTTCTCTTAGGCCACCAAATGATTGAGACCATCCTCCAACCTGCAAAGATTATCATACTTCCAATCAAAACATGTTCCTATCAAATCTCGTGTTTGGTGTTCGTGTCATGTTTGTCTTAGTAAAAAACTATTTTTTAGCGAATAATTAATACAGTACTAGATTATAAAAGCTCATTTTGGAATGATGTTACCAAAAGCAGAATTAGGACAAGTTATCATGGGTGAGTGATCTTTATATATACCTGCTTTTTGTGATACCAAGTACCATATTCCGTGAAGGTGCTTAGCTTCAACTCCTTCGCGAGATTATCAGCAATAATCCTTGTTTGAGTAAGAGGTATTATTGTATCTTAGTCTCCGCTATACAAAATAAATCCACTCACAAAATTCATAAAAATCTCGAGCGAGACAAGTTTTTTTTTTTTTCCCGAAAAGATCAAGCTAAAACAATTTATTAAATATAATTAAAACAAAACCAAGAAGGAGAAGCAGAAATGGGCAGTTGAATACCTGTAAAGTAAGATGAGAATACCTTCCTTTGACAGATCTGATACGAGGGTTATGAGCTTCATGTCTAAGTTCTCTTGGTCATATACAACAGGCCTGCAAAATTCATCCCAAGTCATATCCTTGATCCAAATGCACCTGATGTCTTCATATATCCGCATGCTTATTTGTGTGCAGTCTGGTCAATGAACTGCATCTTAATCTGAATTCAATTAGGTCGATAGAGATTCGTTTTGTAAATGATTATCTGAATTCGAATTTAAATCTGTTATATCATACCTCGTGGATTTGAATTTGAATTTGAATTTATTAATATTTGATCCGGTTATAATGTAATTTTAATAATTATCATGTAATTCTAATGAACTAGCATTGGCCCCATGCGATGCACGAAAATTGCACACATCTCCTTCCTCCCTCTCCATCCACCTTTCTCTCGCTTTTTTTTTCCTATTGTCATCGTACCGTTTAAAAATTTGGATTGGAAATTATTTTTTTTTTTAAATTAGGGTGGTAAAATAATTATGTAAAGTTATGGAGGTGAAACCATGTGTCTAAATAATTTAAATTAGCGGCTCATTTTTAAAAAAACATTTGAATGAAAGATAGTTAATTAGTGGGATATAGGGGTAGTTACATGAGACATGTGTTAAAATATAGTTAGTTAAGTGATAATTAAATAATTAAAAATTCTAAGAAAAAATGAAGTGAGAGGGAAGGCTTCTCAACCCACCTCCCATATAATTTGATTAGTTATTTTCTGTCCCTGAAGACACAGAGTAAAAAAAAAATAGTTAATAATAAATATATTTATATTCATAGCTAAAATCAAAACACAAATAGAGAGGGGAGAAAGGAATTTAAGCACCGATTATAATGAGAGTAAGCGATGGTAGTGGTGGTGGGTGATAATCGCGGTGGTGGGATGGCGACGGCGATGGTGGTGATAGTGGTGATGGTGGTGAGGTGATATGAATAGTGGTGGTAAGGTGATGGTTGGACAGTGGCGATGGTGGTAGGGTGGTGGTGGGGTGAAGGTGATGGTGGTGGTGGTGGGGTAGTGGGAATGGTGGTGATCGGGTGGTAGGGGTGGTACCAATAGTAATGGTGACGGTGGTGATAGTAGTGGGCAATAGTGGTTGTTGTGATAAAGGTGGTGATGGGGAGGCGGCGACGATGGTAGGACAATGGCGATGGTGGTAAGGTGGCAGTGGAGTGGAGTTGACAATAGCGGTAGTGGTTATGGTGGTGGTGGTGGTGGTGTGGCGACGATGGTGATGTTAAGGGGTGGTATGGTGACGATAATGTTGGTGGTGGTAAGGGGTGGGGGTGGTGGTAATGGTGATAGTGGTGGGGTGGTGACATTGGCGATGATGATGGTGGGGTGGCAAAGGTGGAGGTGGTAGTGATGATGATGGTGGGGGATAGTTTGGTGGTGGGATGGGGTGGCGGTGGTAATGGTAAGGGTGGTGGTTATAGTGGCGATGGTGATATGATGGGGCGATGGAGGTGATGGTGGTGGGAAAGTTCTAAATACTATTTTTTTTTAAAAGTATTTATGAAAAATTATAAATAATAAAAGCACTATTAAAAAATACTCCAAACTCACCCTTAAGAGTTAATTTTTTCTATTAAATTTAGAGTGTTAATATTAACCGCTAGATTAACTATAAATTAAAATTAAAAGAGATCTTAATCGTGAATAGAAAAAATCATTTTGTTTATTTTTTCAAATTTGAATTGTATTTTACTTTATTATATAGATTATTTTATATATATACATATATTTTTCATGTAATTTAATGATTATTTTTTAAAATTGAGCTAAAATTTAAATGTGATTTGTTAAAATCAGCTCTAACTAGGTTATTTGGGTCGATCGGGTCAGGTCAGCGATTCGAATTAGATCTCTTATTCATATATGGACTCTAAAAATAAGATCCGAAGATATTTGAATTAAGTTTTTTAAATTGGATTCAAATTCGGATCTCTAAAAATCCAATCGATTGACTAGTCTAGAGAGAGAGAGAGAGAGAGAACCCTAAACAAAAGTCTCAATGGAATGGAAGGTTTGTTGTGTTAGCATGGGGAGCCTTCTGAAATTGAGGTTTGTTTAGATATTTAAGAATCCTGGATTTTAGGCATGGATCTGCTTTGGTTTCCCTCCTAGCAATCTGTTCAAAGCAACACAAACATATCATAGGAGAAACGGTTTAGCATTCTTTAATCAACCCTAATCAAATGGAAAGGAAAAAAAAACAATCGATGATAGACAAATTGTACCATTGCATTTATCTTCTGATGAAGCCCTTTTGGTTTGAATTGCATACTGGTGCTTGATAAGCATTCATGCAGAAGCAGGTCGTTGCGAGCAATATATCGTGTTTGTCTCCGGGTAACTCACCTGAGACCATTGACTGTGAGCATACTCCCTCATGTACTTGGAGTCATTACAAACTGTCCTCTCCAAAGTTAATGTGTGATCCGATATTGCACCATGTGACCACAAATAATCACCAGCAAGTACACTAATGTGTAGGTCTAAAAGTGGATTTCCAAGCTGCAAACAAAAAACGTATTGAGTAAAGAAAATCTATGAAATTTACAAAAGAAAAGAAAATAATTAGGTTTTTTTTTTATTGTCCAGTACAGCAATTGCTTTGAGCTTGATGGGTCTATTGTTTGGTTTCTGATTATGCTCAAGCAACAATGCTGCAAGTTCTGGAACGTAGTACCCTGCATCAAAATCGAATATACCCGAATTAAGTACATGAATTAATTAAATGACAGAGAGAACACTTTAAATTATATATTTTTGTTTTGTTGACTATCTGCATAGATTTCTCCTGTTAAAAAAAAATCAGAATCTTTATACTGAGGAAATTCTTCCAACCAGTTGATGATGAATCTCAAATTATCCTCAGCTGGCATGAGCAACAAAATGTCAAAAATCTAGAAAGTATCCACAGCACGAAACAAAAAAACTTCAATCAAAAAATAAAAATTAATATATAAAAGCCTGCATACCGGTCCTAGTAACATTCCGCCAAATGTAGTTCGAGCTTGTGTTTGTGTAGGAAAATCCAACTCCAATAGGGGATTCAACGTGCAACATATTAGATTCTGTTCAATATTTCAAAGCAGAGAGAAATTCTCTACACTGTTAAAACTTTCTCACTCTTTAAGAAGACTACAAAAATTTGATTAATTAAGAAAAACAATCACCTAAATTCCAAGAATAGTTATTCTTGACCAGCAGTCCATTCTCTCCAACTTTAAATGGACCATGTTCATGGAATGCACCAAAACCAAGGGAAGAACAGGCAGGACCTAGTGTCACAGTTTTATTTTGATAATCATAATAAAAGAAGAAACAAGAAAAAGGGTCATTAGCATTTATATTAGTGGTATAACCTATGACAAAAAACACAAAAAAAAAAAAGAGAGTTAGTCTATTTTGAGCTAATCGATCGGCTAAACCTCCGTTGAGCTACAATGTCAAGGGACGTGAAAATGGGTTGCTTGATTTGGCTTCCACGAAGTAGTAGAATAAAGCTCGGCTTTGTCGAGCATCGGTCACAATGTAGCCTGAGTATTGCTTAAATAAAACATTAGAGGGCTGTCCTGGGAGTGCTGTTATAAGCCCAGCTCCACAGTTGGAGAAGTATAGGAAGAGCAAAAGGATGGCTCCCAAAAACTTGAAGGCCATGAGTGAGAGAGAGAGAGAGAGAGAGAGAGCATAGCTACTGCGGTAAGATTCTGGTTATTACTAGGAGGATGGTATTGATGCTATCGGATTATTGGTTGTTTTTTCCTTCTTCCTTTTTTTAGTTTCATCAAAGTTTCCACAAGATCCTTGTATATGTCAGTTACAGTTAGGACTTAAGGCCCCGGTGAAGTGCTGGCACTGCAAATCTGTGAAGAGTAACAGGCCTAACAATTTTAAACCGTTCGATTGGAATACATTGAGGACCCCTCTGAAAAAAACCTCGTAGGGTAAACAACACAATGGAAAGAGACAAAGCATTCGGCTCACATGCAGTCGATACCATATGTGTGCCTGCTATATTGTTATTGTCATACCATAGTCATACATTGGCCAAATGCTAACTTAAAGTTGAGGTTTTTTCTTCACACTATGCTTGAGCAAACGACAAGCTTGACCTTAGAAATATCAGTTGATATTGTTGGACTTGATGAGTAGCTTTACGGGCAACATTAGTTCCTAATTCCACAACGAACATTAGTTCCTAATTCCACAAGGTATCTCCCTTCATTTTGGTTCAGTGGCATTCTCTTGCTTCATGAATATGCAGATTCATAAATTCCTAATCTTTTATTCCTTGTTTCGCGCGTGAAAATTAGAGGTTACATGTTTGACTTCAGACTCAATTTCAAAAAGAAATTTTTTTAAAAAATCTAATTGGTTAAATAATATCATTGCTAAACTTTTATTGGATGATATAAATGAAGCAATTTTATTGCTTGAATAAGATGAGAGTTCCTTTGTAAGTGGTTAGATGATGTCATTGCTAAAATTTTATTGAAAGATACAAGTGGAACAATCAAATGCATTGCTTAAATGCAAAGGAGTTCATATGCCACCACCTTGATACTTGTAAATAGGCATGAGTTTCTTGGTTTTGAGATCATCTCAAAAATTGTATGTGTTCAATTTTTGTTCTCTTGTTAAGAATACGAGAGATTTCTAAAGGTTGAGTGGGTTCTACAAAGGGTTAAGGGCTTGAGTTTGGAATTTAAACATGAGTGGTGAGTCTTGTATTATTATATTTATTTTTCTAGCAATAATAAAAAAAAAAAAAGACCGAATCACACCTCGTGGACATGCGCAAAACAATTTTGTCGAATCATGTAATTATTAGTATTGTGAGTTGCGCTTTAATTTTTTTTATTTTGCTTATTTATTATTTTATTGTTGTACTTATCAAATTGCTACAAAGTTTAACAATATATATTCATCCAATTTATATATAGGGGAATGACTTGACATATTATTGGTTCTAAAACTCTTTGCCTAGTTAGAAGGATACAACATAAATTTTTCTAGTTCAAGCAATTGATAAAATTCCTTGATAGCAGGTATTCATAAAACTAGGGTGTTCACGGGCCGGGTTACTTGTGGGTCCCGTTAATCTGCCAAAAAAAATAGGTCTAAAACCCGATAGGTTTGAAAGTTCGCCCACCTAAGCTCGAACTCAGTATCCTTAAAAAGATGCCTTAGGTTTCGCCCCAAACTCATTACCTGGCCCAATAGCCATCTTGAAAAAAATCGGTTAAAACCTGACCTAGAGCCCGCCCTCCAAGCGCAGCCTACACGCCGTTCCTTTGAAAAAAAATTATATGTTTAGACCATTAAATTTAAAGTTTTAAAATAAGTATTTCAACGTCGGAATTTGAAGTTTTAAAAATTTAGATACTATAAATAATTTATTATTTTATTTTACATGTATTAAGCATACAAATTTTAAAGGGTAAAGTAATGTAAATGATAAATAAGTGAGTAAGTGTCAATTTAGTTAAGATGTATTAATTCAGGTGTCAATCTAGTTAAGATGTATTCATTCTATTAGATATAGTTCATCCCTTGATCAAAAAAAAATTATTTATTATTTTATTTTTATCTATTTTGACTATATTTTTGATTCGAAAATATAATTTATACAAATATTAGATTACAAAAGTATTCTTTATTTTTAAATAAAGTTGTACATAAAAAAGCCCGTAAACAGACCCGCCCAATATACTTACGGGTTGGTCTGCGGGTACCCTACCTCTACTTGAAGCTTAGCCCAGCCCGTCCGATAAATCACTTAGAGTATGAACTTGGCCCTACCCTACCTAGGCCCGACGTGAAATAAATTTCGCGAGCTTAGCCCCGTCCGCCCATGAGCACCCCTACATAAAACTTTGAACAAAAGGTTTTGACATTACAGCCCTTGGAATCCATTTGAACCCGATACAAATAATACTAGACTGACAAAAAATTAGATAAAAGTAGAAACCAAATGATATGCTATTGAATTGAAATCCCAATTTTTGTAGAGGTCTATTATGCTCCTCGTTCGGGTTAACTCCATGCAATAAGGCTGCATACTTTAATTCTCACTCCACCCAACAATAACAAAAGGCTCGTGCAATTGACTGCTTTTTTCACATAATAAAAATCTTATAACACATTGTCAATGTCCAGGCCAAACAAAAATTGAATTTTAGTTACTAGATATTGAGTTTCGGTCAATTAGAAGTGTTACCGTACATAGAGTAGACTCTTCACTGTGGGGGGATTTCTCACTAGTATTTCATTGGGTTCCTTCCAGTTCCTCATCAAGTTCATTTTATCTATGTCTGCTTCCATGTTTTGTTCTTTTAGCTTATGGATTTTTTCTATAGTCGTTGTTGTGCATAATTTTCAAATGAAGCAATTACACAAATAAATGTTAAGTACAATATTTAATTATACAATTAACCCGCCTAACTCGTGTTATTGACATAAATACGACACACAACCAGAATAATCTATCTTTACAATACAAAACTTCAATTCCCCGCAAAACATTTTCCATAAATTATGGTGATGTTTTTGAATATATATCTCTATATATATATATATATGAACATAACCCTTGAAATCCAGTTAAATTGTTTAACCCAACACATTCTAATTATTAAAAAGATTATACATGTCATTTCGTATGACCTGCACAATAAAAAGGTTATATTAGATTTAGAGGTGTCGACATAATTACTTAGTCGTATTGTTTGCAAATTTACTCAATTTTTACTAGAACAAATTCACCACAAAAAAAAAAAAAAAGAAGAAGTGTTTTTCACCATACCAATGAAGCCCAAAAACTCTGTTCAAACACTTTTGAAGCAGAAGTATCATTGTAATTGTTGAACACTAGTCTCTTCTCTTTTTTTTTTTTTTAAGAGATAATGTTGGAACCCGCAATCACCTGTAAACGAAAGTGAGTCCTTACCTCTGGGTTACTCAATCACCTCTGCTTCATCTTCTCTTAAACATGTCATTCAGAATGAGGACTTCTAACTTAAAAAGTTATTCTAAATACCATTTTTTAAAAGTGTCTAAATTTGAAAAAATAAGTTGGAAAATACCTTTATCCAGAAATAAAGTTTGTGTTGTTTGGGATGGTTAAGAACTCCTATGAAAAAAGGACACGACCTAACAAACCATGTTGTAAGCTTGAACAGTTGAGCCCATCATATCCAGTAAAGCAGTCAGACCTAATATGGGCCCATTTCGTTTGATACAGAAATGACATTCCTACATAAATCTATACTAGTTAAAAAGTAGAATTTCTTTTTAATTTTCATTATTACACTTACAAAAACCTATAAAGATAATACAATATGGTGATGCACAAAGTTAACTATGCACAATTAAATTAGTTGAGTGTATCATGTAAAGCAATTAATAATAAGAGACAAAAATTGAGTGGTTGAGTTTGAGTGTCCTAACCACTGAAGGCGACAATGATGGCTGAAAAACTCTATTAATGAGAGAGTACAAGGTAGTAGCTAGAGAAAGAGTGCAAGGGTATGCTCAAGGTGTAATCTGTAAGATCTGCACCCACGTGTAAAAGGGTTTACAATTTATAGGCACAGAACCCTAGTTGTGACGGTGATGTAAAGATCAAGCTACTAATTTATCGGGGAAGATAGTTATTATTGGGGATAGACACAATCTTGGAGTAATGTTTATTCCGATGATTGCTCTCTCATGTGCGTTGATTTTTCTTGAATTTTTGAGCTTTGGATTGGACTGAAGCTAAACCTAAAGGCCAGGAGCTAATTCTGAAATGCCTTTTAATAATTTGAACTTAACCCATAAACTGGACTAGACCTAGTCTGAATCTAGGCTTGTTACAATACTCCTTTTGATAGCACTGTTAGTTGTATTTATTATAAAATCCCCCACCCTCTTTTATCCCAACAAATTATCACCAAGAGAAACTAGAAAGACAAAAGGGCATGACTCCTAGAAGATTCTCTCTTCTCTCTATATCTTAAACAATAAATTAATCAAAATCTATGTACAGAAGTTTGTCAATCTGCATGTTAGAGCTTTTATTTTGGCTACACAATGAGACTAATGTGTTCTTTTCTTTGCAAGATATTATGAAAACAAACTTGATGAATTTTGAGTCAACATGGTAGATGAAAGCAACCTAATTAATCGAATGGAGCATCACAATTATAAGACTTGTCTGATATTTTGTAATAAGTTCTGTATTCAATTTTATGTTCCATGAAGTTTTTATAATCAATTTCGTGTATGAGTAAAACGATAGGTAACTTTATAGGAGCCACTTGCAACTCAGATGGAAGGGTCAAGCTATTGAAAATTCTCTCCTTGTATGGATGCGTCACAAAGGACTTTGACAAGTGAGCTCGACAAGAATATTTTAATTTTTTGAGAGAATTTATTAATATTAAAAATAAAACACCTCACTTATAATTATCGCTTTTAAGTATCAAAACTCTCTTGAGTTGCCCCTGAATATCATCTCACATTTACAGACTTTCAACCTTTAGGGTATGCTTGGTTAGGAAAAAAAATGATGAAAAGTGAAAATGATAGAAATGATGTGAAAAGAAAAATGATATAAAATATATTTTCATGTATATATTTGATTAAAATGAAAAATTTACGAAAAAATTTAAAAAAAATTTCATTGTATTGTTTGAAAGAAACGAAAGTTATGAGCAATTTTTTATATTGTCTAAATTACCATTAATTATACTAAATTGGTCTAAAAAAGAAAAAAAAATATGTAATTATAATTGAAAGTTAAAAAAATTTTAAAAAATGGTTCGAAACCTAATTGTAGGACAATTACCAACACAAAGGTCTTTGGATTAAATTATATGATTAATCAAATTCATACCAAAATTTTTTAAAATTAATAACCAATAAAATTTTTTAAGAAAAATAAGAATAAAATAGAAAGTTAGTTATAGATCACAATCTTCTTGCATTTCCTTGTGTTTTTAACAAGAAAAAAAGTTGGTTATTTATGGGAAAATTTAAGCATAAAAAAAATTATTTTTCTTATCATTTTGTTTTTCATCCTAACTAAATGCATAAAAATTTGAAAAAAAAAAATTTCTTCTATTTCCTACCATGCTTTCGCTAAACAAACGAAATCTTATGTGATTCTATGATGACGTCCTCTTCATGATTGACATAATAATTTGTGTGTTTATGAGTGGTCGCTAGTGTTTGAATTTGCTGCAAGAGTGGATGCTCAAAGTGCTCATTTCCACATTGTATTAACCGGCAACAAAGTTGCCACATGGATGAGAAAAATACAGCATCTTTATTAGCTCAATAGGCAATGCAATAATGATCCTTTATAATTATTAACAAGCGAAAAAGATTTTTTTGTAGTATATTTTCTCTTTAATTCTATTTTTTATAAATTATCGATCATTTATTGAAGTGAAACATTTTATATATAAGTGCTTTTATCAGACCTTAATGGTGGAGGATCCGCTGAGAAAATTATTACAAAAAAAATAATGTTGGATAGATCTCGTATTAACCACATATATTTATATCCAATACAATTTAGTACATTGAAAGTGTGGAATTATGAGATTTATCATTATTATTATTAAATTATGATATCACATATTAGCAATGATGTACTTATGTGCAACATATAATGTCTATTTGTAATTTTATTATTTTTTGTAATATAACGCATCAATAGGTGATATATTTAACAAATTTATTGGACGTCAATCGGTTATATCATGCACTATTGAGTCTCTGTTGGTCTTTTTATTTGGATAAATATCGGCTTCAAATTGTGTCGCATCAAAATTTATCTTAGTGTCACCCATATATATCGTGTATAGTTGTCACACTTTTCTTTTTTTTTCTTTCGTTCAAAAACGGTGTGGTCATAGTTTAATCAAGTTATTTCAAAATTTTGATGTTGAGTTTAAGCTTAGAGAAAATTTGTCAAGAAAACATGTAATTTATTCTTGAATGAAATGTCACTTCCCAAAAATTTTGACAACTTTATTGTAAAAAAGTTTCATATATAGTTTTTTTTTTCATATATAGTTCATATATAGTGAACGTGAACATAAGAGCATATTTTGTGAGAGCATACATCTAAAAAATTCTTTCATTAATCAACTAGTCAAAGCGTAACATTATTCAATCATAACAAAATCTCCCCAATCATCCATACAACCATCAAATCTGTTTTAAATCTTACAAACTAGAATCTCTAATGACACTACAATGGAAGCCAAAGTAATACTACGAAAATTTTGTAATCAAACATAGTCTATGACTATAAGAACTCACAGCTCACCAAAAATATAAACTAACCTTAGAAGATAAACTTAAGCCCCGTGTAGAATCCCAGATGCCACTAACCTTGGTCATTTCTTAACACTCCTCCTGTTGGTGTCGGGCCCAAGTTCCCTTTCGAGCATCCATCTGTGTTCATTTTTAGCCAACCTCCACGAGAGAAGGACCACCAAATTAGTCTATGAGCATGTGCTCCTTATATTGGCATATTTTGAAATGATTCTTTAATCTACCCGGCTAAGATCCAAGCATTCTTAGCAATAATATATGGAGGGGTCTTGGATCTCTCAATACATTCTTTGTTCCTGTCCTTCCAGATATTGCATATAATAGAAGTAAACACAATTGGCCATTCCACTTCTCTCCATTTTTCCATTGCCTTCTCACTGTAATTCTGTACAAGCCAGGAATGAAGGTTAGAGGATTAGTCAATAAGAGAACTTTGATTTCCAAGGAATGCTTTCCATACTGCCTTAGCTTTACTGCAATCTCTTAAAATGTGAATAGAGGTTTCTTTATCAGAATTACATCTTTCACATTATTAGAGAACTAGTCAAATCCACCAATACAACGGTTAAACTCAGCCCATCCACTACTACTGAAGGCAATAATGATCAGACTAAAACTAATTCAAGTGTATCTCAACCTCCCTAGTTTATCTCGTAGTCTTAGTATAACCTCTCTAGTTTATCTCCTATTCTAAGACTAATTCAAGTGTATCTCAACCTCCCTAGTTTATCTCCTATTCTTGTGTATACGGTTATCCTCATATTATAAATACAAGACCTTAACTTGTATTATGGTAAGGCAGCCAACAAATTTATATTCTCTTATACGGTATCAGAGCCCACTTGACTTACATCAAATTCCTTTTCTCTCCCTCACCATGTCTACTATAACAATCTCCTCCACTCAAACATCACCTTTGGTCACCTTCACCAACTTCAATCCCTTTAAACTCACTCGGGACAACTATCCTCTATGGCTCCTTCAAATCGTTCCTCATCTCAGAGGCGGAAACCTCTTCGGGTACGTAGATGGCACTACCCTCCCCCCACCGTCTGCTGTCTCTTCCACCATTGATGGTGTTACCACCACTTCTCCAAATCTTGCCTTCCTACATTGGACTATGCAAGATCAAATCATTCTTGGTGCAATCAATTTGACTCTCACCGAGAAGATGCTTACCCATGTTACACGGTGCACTACCTCCAGATCTGCCTGGACAACATTGGAGACACTATTCACATCCCAATCCCGGGCACGCACCATGCAAGTCCACTATCAATTGGCCACCTTAAAAAAAAGGAAGCTCCTCCATCTCCAACTACTTTTAGTTGTTCCAATCTCTCACTAACTCCCTGGCTGTCGTGGGTCAGCCTGTCAATGATTTTGAAATGGTGTCTTTCATACTTGTAGGGGGTGCAACACGCATTCCTTTCTTGGTCGCGGCTCTTCATCTCGCTTTGTTTGCCAAGTTTGCAACCGTGTGGGCCACATCGCACTTGATTGCTACAATTGCTACAACGAGTCCTTCTCCAGAGACTCCACTCAGCAACCGCAGGCCTATCTCTCGGCCTCTTCCAATGGTCCTGACCTCAATTGGTATCAGACTCTGGTGGGACTCATCATGTCACCTCCGACATGACCAACCTCAACCTCAAAGCAGAGGAATTCCCTGGCTCCAATTAGATACGAATCGACAATGGTAAAGGGTTGTTCATCCATCATATTGGACACACCCATCTCTTTTCTCCAACTCTTCAATTTGACCTTTTTAACGTTCTCCATGTCCCAAAAAATTTATTATCTATTCATAAATTCACGACTGATACTAACACTTTCTTTGAATTTCACCCCGATTATTTTCTTTTGAAGGATCGACGTTCGAAGAAGTTGCTACTGCATGGCCCGAATAGTCATGGTCTCAATCAATTTTCATCCTGCAATAATAAGACATCCCCTTCTGCTTTAGTTGGTGAACACGTTTCTCTTCCTTAGTGGCACTCACGGCTTGGCCATCCTTCCTTCAAGCTAGTCCGACGAGTCTTTTCCTCTTTCAAGCTTCTGGTAACCACTTCTAAAGTCATTGATCCATGCTTCGCGTGCCTCAGCTCCAAATCCAAACAATTACCATTCTTCACGTCTCTCTCCCGCTCCACTTGTCCTTCAGAGCTCATTTATACGGATGTTTGGGGTCCTGCTCCCATTTGCTCTAAATCTTGCTTTAAAAATTATGTTTCCTTTTTAGATGATTTTAGTCGATACACTTGGTTGTATCCTATTTCTTGTAAGGGTGATGTTACTAGCATTTTTAATAAATTTAAAATTTATGTTGAATGCTTCTTCAAAGAAAAAATTCGTGCTGTCCAATCTGATTAGGGTGGTGAATACTATCCCTTTCACACACTTCTTCAATCTTTTGGCATTTCTCATCGTATCTCTTGTCCGCACACACATCAACAGAACGACAAAATTGAGCACAGACATTGACTCATTGTCGAAACTGGACTAGCCTTACTCTCTTACTCAAAAGTCCCTCTCCAATTTTGGGACGACGCATTTTCTATGGCATGCTACCTTATTAATCGCATGCCTACCCCTGTGCTCAAAAACAACTCACCCTTTCAAACTCTTTTTCATCGTGAACCCGGTTATTGCTTTTACGCACTTTTGGTTGCACATGTTGGCCAAACTTACATCCATACAATAAAATAAACTCTAGCCACGATCTCTATTGTGTCTCTTTTTAGGGTATAGTCCTCTTCACAAAGTGTACAAATGTCTTCACTTACAATCTAATAGAGTTTATATTTCAAGGGATGTGTTTTTTAATGAGAATTCTTTTCCATGCAAGTCTACTTCTCTTCAATCCTCTTTACCCACTAACATGTCTTTGTAGGTGTTCAACAATCCAAGTCCACTACTAATTCCTCATGACTATAAGGCCACGATAGTATCTTCTTTGGGCACTCCATCATCAACAGAAAATACCATCAGACCACCTCTTGACATAACACCATCCCACAGTCCATCATTATCTACTTTAGATCCCATATATCTCCCTACCTTACCTGCTCATTCCCATCTAACTCTCCCTGTCACCAATACACCAAAATTCATACTGATGGCACCGTCCATTACCCCTTGCCTCGAGCCCTCCTTGCCGAGTCTACTCAGTCTGTCATGGAACCCACCTGCAACTCCACTGCCATGAAAAACCCAAATTGGAGAAACACCATGAATGTTGATTTTGATGCCCTTTTGCAAAATCAGACGTGGTCCTTACTTCCCTCTTCAGAAGCTCAAAATGTTGTCGGTTGTAAATGGGTATTTCGGTTGAAGAGAAAGGCAGATGGCTCCATTGATCGCTACAAAGCACGACTTGTTGCCAAAGGATTTCACCAGCAACCTGGGCTAGACAATGGTGAAACTTACAGCCATGTGGTAAAACCCACAACGGTACGTCTTGTCCTCTCTCTTGCTTTTTCTAGTGGCTGGCCTATACATCAAATTGATATACAAAACGCTTTCCTACATGGAACGTTAACTGAGGTTGTCTACATGACACAACTACTTGGTTTTATTCATCCCCTACACCAATCTCATGTTTGCAAGTTGCACAAAACTTTTTATGGATTAAAGCAAGCCCCATAAGCTTGGTTTTCACGATTGAGCTCCAAGTTAATTCAACTCGGTTTCATCAACTCGCGCTCGAACACCTCTTTATTTATTTATCACTCCGTTGATTATCTCATGTTGGTTTTAATTTATGTGGATGACATCATAATCACATGCTCTAGTCAAGTAGCTATTCGGTCACTACTCTAAGAACTCTACAATGACTTCGCGGTCAAAGATTTAGGGAAAATAAATTTTTTTCTGGGCATCGAGGTTTTGTCCTGTGACGAAAGAATTATACTCTCACAACAACGATATATTCTAGACATCCTCAAGCGCACAAAAATGGTAGATGCAAAGCCAATCAGTTCTCTAATGGCTTCCTCTACCCATCTCTCTATTTTTGAAAGTGATCTCCTCTTGGATCCGACTTTGTACAGAAGTGCTGTTGGAGCCCATCAATAAGTTTGCACCACATGCCTCAATAACTCATTTTGTGTAAATAAACTCTCACAGTTTATGCACAAACCCACGGAGCTTCATTGGCAGTCTGTAAAACGGTTACTCCGGTATCTTAAGCAAACCATCCAACATGGGCTTCAGGTTCATTAGTCTTCATCCACTAATCTACAGGCATTTTCGATGCCGACTGGGCAGGGAGTCGTGATGATCATCGATCCACTGGGGTTTATTGCATTTTCCTTGGCCAAAACTTAGTCTCGTGGAGTTGTCGCAAACAGTAAATGGTTGCCCACTCAAGCACTGAAGCCGAATACAAATCACTAGCCAATGCTGCTGCAGAATTATCTTGGCTCATGTCCTTATGCTCTGAAATTGGCATTCACATGTCTCACCCCCCCCCCCCCCCGGTTCTATGGTGTGACAACATCGGTGCCACCTACCTCTTTGCAAATCAGATGTTTCATACGCAAACTAAGCATGTGGAAATTGACTTCCACTTCGTCCGTGATATGGTAGCCAAGAAACTTCTCTCCATCAAGTTCATCTCCAGAAAAGATCAACTCACTGACATCTTCACCAAGCCACTCTCTTCCTCACAGTTTGGTATTCTTCGTTCCAAGCTCAGCGTTCTTCCCATACTATTGCACTTGAAGGGGTGTATTAGAGAACTAGTCAAACCCACCAATACAACGGTTAAACTCAGCTCATCCACTACTACTGAAGGCAATAAGGATCAGTCTAAGACTAATTCAAGTGTATCTCAACCTCGCTAGTTTATCTCCTATTCTTATGTATATCCTCCCTAGTTTATCTCCTATTCTAAGACTAATTCAAGTGTATATCAACCTCCCTACTTTATCTCCTATTCTTGTGTATACGGTTATCCTCATATTATAAATACAAGACCTTAACATGTATTATGGTAAGGCAGCCAACAAATTTATATTCTTTTATACACATGTAGCATTCTTAGTCATATTTCTAGAAGCTCTAAGGCTATTGGACAAAAATTTTGTCATCTTGAACCAGCCATAAGAAAAATTTTAAACTATGTGGGATGCTAAAGTTCCAAATCCATTTCAAAGTTTCTATTCAAAGGACTGTCCCTTTTTGTCCTTATGATCCATTTATAACCTCTTTTATAGAGAATAATCCATTACTGGCATTACCCCAGGAGGGAGTGTCAGTAAAAGGTGTTAACATTAGGTGTAAGTGTGTGTAGAATATCATTGCAAATATGAGATAGAAACATGTCAGCGTTTCTTAGATTCCAGTTACTTTGATGAGTCAATAAAATTAGCAATTGTGCATTTGGGGTCAACTTCCACTAGGATCTACATTTTGTTTTGGAGAGATGTATCTCCAAACCACCAATCAAACCAGAATGAGATATTATTCCCATAATATATGAACAATTTGGTTACTTCTCTCACCACCTCTTTTTTTTTTTAGAATAGCCCTCCAAGTGGGAGATGCATTAGTCTTTTGTGTCCAGGTTTGTGAGTCATGTTTTAAATATTTCTCCTTGATTACTTCGACCCACAGTGAATCTTGGTTTTGATTGAGCTTCCAGCCTAGTTTAGAAAGAATAACAATGTTATTATCCCTACTTTTTCTAAACCATAACCCCCCCCCCCCTTTATCTTTAGGAGAGCAAACCGTATCCCAATTAACAAGGAAAGCTCTCTTCTTCTCTTCATTGTTTCCCTGAAGGAAATTTCAATTAAGCCTATCAATTCTTTCAGAAGTAGCTTGTGGTAATCAAGTTGTTTGCATTGTATAGTTAGTGAACATAAAGGTGACTGCCTATACTAGCATGCCTTTCCCTGCTAAGGATAAGTTTTTAGCCTTCCATCCACTTAGCATAGTTTGAATTTTCTTAGTCAGGTAGTTGTAATGATTTTATTGACCTTGTTATGGATAATTGGGATCTCAGATATTTTCCAAGGTCCTATGTGCTAGACATACCACTCTTCCTACTTAATGTTTAGAATTGGCTTTTTTTTGACATCTAATGAGTAATAGACTTTGGATTTAGTGAGGCTAACACTCTGGCTTGAAAAATTGCAAAAAAATTGCAAAATTCCTCTAATCATGTCATAGGCATTTTCGTTGGCTCTTGAGAAGAGGATTATATTATCAGCAAAGAGAAGGTGGGTGATGGTTAAGCCCCTTCTAGAGGTTTTGATGCCTGTCCACATACCTTCTTCCAGTTTCCTTTGATAAGTTGCCCAAGTTTCTCCATACATAGCATAAAAAGGTATGGTGACGGAGGGTCACCGTGCCTTAATCCTCTAAAGGCTCTCCATTCCATAAGATGGAAATTGAATATCCAATCACACATCTCATAATTAACTCAATCCAAGATTGGGGGAAGTTAAACTCCTTTAGTGTTTGGTGAAGAAAAGGCCAGCTAATTCTATCATAGGCTTTTTCAAGGTCGATTTTGATCACTATTTCCCCTGTTTTTCCTTTTTTTCTCTTTTATGAGTGAATAATTTCTTGGGTTATGATAACATTGTCAATGGTTTGTCTCTCGAGAATAAAACTACTTTGGTTAGGACTTACCAATTTATCAAGGAAGGGTCTCAGTCTTGCAACAAGGAGTTTTGAAAGGACTTTTTAACTCACATTGCATAGGCTAATAGGTCTAAATTGAAAGGGTAGAGAAGAGTTTTCTACCTTAGGAATCAATATGATCCAGGTTTCATTGATCTTCTAGGGAAAACCCTTGATATAAAAATCAATTTGATTTGGTTAATCACTGAATCTCCTACAATTTCCCAATATTTATGGTAGAAGAACCCTTGGAGACCATCAAGTCCGGGGGCCTTTTGAGCTTTTATTCTAAAAGCTGCCTTTTTAATTTCAAAGTCTGCAACTAGGTTTCCGAAAACTTGGTTATCCACCATGTTAAGCTTAACTATAGGTTCAAAATTATTAGTCTCACCTGGGTAGTGCGTGTCATATTAAAATAAGTTTTTGTAGAAATCCTGGATAATTCCTGCAACATTGTTCTTCTTTGTAATTCATTCTCCCTACAAGTTTTTTAAAGCTTGAGGTCTATTTTTTCTTCTTCTTGCAATGGTAGGCACATGAAAGTATTTTTATCCCCTAGTGTTATCCATTTAGCTCTCGATTTTTTTTTGTGCTAGAGAGTTTCTTCTTATTCTAGGATTTAGTTATATTCCACCAACAAATTTTCTTCCAATCTTTCTAGATTATGGGTGTATTTATATTCTTGTGATTTCTGGACTCCCTCTAACCTTGCTAAGACCATTCTCTTTCTCAAGTAAATGTTCCAAAGGAGGTTCTATTCCAATCCTTTGCATTCACCGCAAAAGATTTAGTGGCTTGTATGAGGGAGTTATTTGATTGCTTCCAAGATTTTTAGACAACTTCACTAAAATCAGGTTTCGTGGTCCATACTACTAATACTTTGGTTAAGAGTGTTACCTCTAATCTGGGTCAAGATGGGACAGTGGTCTGAGTAGGTCCTTAGTATACACTTGCTTCCAAAAATTGGGTTGTCCACTTCACGTTCGCTAGTGCCCTAACTAATCATATTTTAGTGGTTGCCAAGCCTTTCCTCTTGTTATTCAATGTAATTCTTGGTCCACAACAGCCTAAATCCATAAGGCCACATTTACTAATTGTCTCATTAAACCTTCTAGTTTTGTTACTATGATCTATATGTATGCCTCTTCTCTCTGAGCTGCTTGAAAAAATTATTTAAGGTCTCCTGCAATCATCTAGGCATTCAAGTAATTATCTCTAGTACTGCTCAAATTATCTTACAGGTGGTCTCTGTTTGAAGGGTTGGGGCTGCCATAGAAAGCTAAGAAAAGCCATTCATCGAAGTCGACTCTTGTGATGTGGGCATAGATTACCTGTGTTGTGGCTTGGTGGATGTGAACATTGACATTAGTATGGTCCCAAAGAAGCCAGAGACCTCCTGCTCTACCCATAGGTTCGACTCTCTCACTCATTGTGAGACAAAGTTGTGTGAAGAAATTATCCATTTGAGTACTTGGGATTTTGGTTTCCATTAGTATGACCACTTTAGAACATGGACTCTGAAAAGATCAGCAAATGCTCTTCAAAATCTATTACTACCCGCACCTCTGCAATTCCAAGATAATAGCTTTATTGATCTAGTCATTAATAAAGTTAGAAGGGGGCTTCTTCACTTAGATCTAGTATTCTTCTATTTTGGTTCCTTCTCTCTGCGAATGGAACCATCTAAGTCATTGAGGCTACTGTTATTTATCCAAGGTGGTCCTGAGGGAACATGGTTGTATCTCCATCTCTATTTTCTTAATCATCCAGTGCGTAGAGATTAACCATTTGATTTGCTATCTCGCTCTGAAGATTATATCTATTGGGATGGGTACTATATTGCAGAAACGTAGGGGATTCTTTTCTTTGGGTCATGAGGTTTAGGGGGATTTTGGGTGCGTTGGGTTAGGGTTGATTTTGGGTTTAAGCATGGGTTTAGGGTTATGGGAATACCAGGGGAGGGGATGCGAGTGATAGGGGAAAAGATACTAGGGTTTGTAATGGGACGGTTTGAAAGAGGGCCTGAGGTGAGATTACTTCCTTCTCCAATTTGGTCGATGGATTAGACGTGGGGTACAAGGGAGCCTGTCCACAATTGGATCTTTGCACAAAAGTCGAAGGATCTAAATATCTCTCTATTTGATGTCTGGATCCACAGGGGATTGTCACTTTAGGGTTCATAGTTTCTCTGTCTTCTATAACCCGACTTGGGTCCTTGGTTCACTTGTGCCTCCGATTGTTTGTCTCTGGACAAGGTATGGGAGTGGATGCCATTTGGCCTATTTGTTTGGGTCTGATTGTTATCTGGAGGTAGTTTGGATAAAGCCTTGAATCTATTTTGGTATTGGGTTGTAGGCTAGCTATTACCTCTTTTATTCATCTGGGTTTATGTGTTCTTAGTTAGGCTAACATCTAGGGCCTAAATTCCTCATTTTCTTTTTAAAGTTGGTGACTTCAGCATCGACGTTTGATGTCGTAGGTGATCATTGCTGATTTTTAGAGGATGTTGAAATTATACTTGGGTGATTTTTTGGATTGCCTCCGCTACCTACGATGGTTGTTGGAACCTTGGTTGTGCTTGTCAACTAGATACAGTAAGTCTCCTTGTGTTCCACTCTTCCACATGAGAAGCAAATTGAATGAATACACTCATACTCCACTCTGAAGAGTCTCCCTCCCAATAGCTAGTATGGAATCAAGGGTTTGTTCAAATCCATTTCAACATAGACTCTTGCATACTTTCTCCTTTCTATCATATCAGTTTTGAGGTCAATTTTAACTGGATTCCCCTAGGCTTTGGATATTTGAAAAAGTATGTTTTTTTCTTCATAATATTCTAGAGGCAATTCAGGAAGTCTTAGACAGAGTGTTGTGGTTACTTTAGTAGCTCTAGAAGGGATGAAGTTAGGTTCCCATTTTCGGACAATGAGATAATGATTGATGATGATCCATGGACATCCAGTGAACACTTTATGGCAATCCTCCCTCAATTGGAATTTGAAAAGGAAATATCCATTATCTAGGTCGATTGTATTAAAGTCCCCTTGTAGACCCCAAATAGTCCTAACCTTCATGTACAGAACCTTGTAACCAAAACTTCTATCCAAGAGTTTAACAAGTAATCCTTCCTTCCACTTGTTTATAATCCTTCTCAACTTTTTCTGAGACTAATTTATACTTGGACAGTGCTCATTCGAAGTATCAATTGTAGATACATAATGAGCCCCTGTTTGAGTGTCCTCTAGTTTCTCTGGTTCATCTTCCCAGATGATTCTTCATAGTTTTCAGCTTCGAAATAGATGGCATTATTGTCGTCCATGAGCACTGCCTTATAATTCCTCTAATTTAGGCCACTAGAATCTGAGTGTTGATCAACCATATTCGTATCAGATATGGTTGGTAATTGTTCTAGAGGGTCCAAAAGCATTTTGTCTTCTTTGGAGTTATTATGAAACTCCTTAAACTTCTTAGTGCTCCTTTCTAGATGATCCTCCTTCTCTAATCGTATTTTAGTGTTTATGGGGTCCTCTTCCATTAAAGCAGTTTCAATAGTTGCGACAGTGGTTGGTGGGAGCTTTGAAAGCTCCACCATTCCCTTCCCTCTTGTAGCTTAAATTTTAGAGAGAGAAATTGGACAAAAGGTGGAGCGGTTTCTTTCTAGAATATAATGATCAATTATATAGACCATCGAGGTTCTAAGTGTTCTAGTAAGGTTGTATGTATCATAGATTGTGAATCTCCTTCTAATGTCACATAATCCCAGCCCTTTGAGTGTGCCCATAGTGCAGCCTCTCTTGCAGCTAATGCATCATCCACTAATGGATCTCGATCAGTTATTAAGGATATCTTAGCTTCTAGAATTTCTTCATGTACCCTTCTTTCCATGGTTACAATACAGGCTCCAAGAACTCTAGTAACCACATCAAAGTTGATCTTGATTCCTCCTTCCTGGGATGGAATCCATGGTCTGGGGTTGGATTAAATTATACTTTTGGTTGTTGGAACAATTGTTTGCATTTGTAGCTTGGTTACAAGATACGCATCAAAAGAGCCCAACATTTCCTTTAGGATGACATGAGAATCAATTTTTGTATTCTGAAAGATTGCCTTGTTTCACCCTTTCCAGATGATATCTGTAAGCACTTTCATGAACAAGACTAAATGGAAGATCACTTGGGATAAAAGACCAAAGATTATGGTAGGATTTAGGATATTGTGCAGCTAGTCTTGTATAGACAAATGTCCAAAATTTTCAGTTCTAAAACTCCACTTGCTGATCCATATACTGCGGGGAAAAGGGTAGAGGAAAAAAAGGTGTGTTTTTATTTCAGTACTTTGGTTGTATAATAGGCAGAATATATCTAGGATTGGGAATCTACTTGCAAGTAAGCTCCATGTTGGCAAACAACAAATTGATACTTTCTAAGTCTCTATCACATCTACGTGCCTTATATGCTGATTTGGTTCCAAAAGCACCATTACTAGTAAGAATCCAAATCATCCACAGGAAAAGTTGTGAGCTTGATTTGGAGTATGGCTTGGGTTGTCTGGGGGATGAAAGTTGACTGTATAAGATCCTCCTTCCAAGAAGAGGTTTCATGGTCAATCAAGTCGGCAATCATTACTGGAGTGAAGTCAAGATCTGGGTCACCTTGCACCCTGAAGTTTGACATATTTGGGACCCAAGGCTTCGTCTATTTGTTGATTGAGTGATCATTTCCTGCAAGATAACAGGCACCTTTCTAGATGATGGGTTTGCATGCTAATATTTGCGTCCAGATTGTTAAGTCCTGAGGTTGAGCTTGAAAAGAGAGGAAAGGCATTCTAGTGCAGTATTTTCTATTGAAGTGAGAGGTCCAATGTTTGGGACTATTGGTAGTGAGTTGTCATCCCAACTTAGTAATAAGATATAGACTAATGTCATAGGTTTTTCTAAAACCCAAACCACCTGCTATTTTTGGCATGCAAATGAAATCTCATGATTTAGTACACGTAGTATGATGATCTTCTGTGTGTCCCCACCAGAAGCTTCTGATTTTACTATCCATCTTCTCACATAGTTCTAGGCAAGAGGAATGATTACATTGCATATAAGGGCATTGCCAAAGCTGTAGATTTTATAAGAGTTGCCCTCCCCGCATATGGGAGCATTTTCAATTCCAACCTTGTAATTTTATGTCTATTTTCTGAAGGATGGACTTGAATGCTCTGGTTCTGGATCTACTTATCAATAGTGACAATCTCAGATTGAGAGGTAACATTGTTAAAGTCCTCTATGAATAGAGCAGGCTTACATTTCATGTCTAGTTTCTGAAGGATGGGTTGGAATGCTCTAGATCTAGATCTACTTATCATAAGTGGAAATCCCAAGTATGTGGTAGCACTGTTAAAGTCCTCGATGAATAAAGCAGGCTGCGTAAGGTCACTTACAATATTTGTCATGGTGTCCTAAAGTTTGTATTGCTGACTCTTATAAGGGGGTGCATAAACACAATAAAGTATCCATTGAACCTGGATTTGATGTGAACTATAGCTGCGATGACATATTGATTAGAGAAAACAATGTCCAACTGAACACCCTTTTTAAAACATAAGCTATGCCTTCTGAAAGAACTTTTGCAGGTTGAATTTCAAATTGGTGGAAACCTAAGCTATTGAGGATTTGTGTTTTTTTAGTTGTATTTTTGTTTCGGGTAGGAAAAGAAAATCTTGTTGAAGATTCCCTTATTTGCTCCCTTAAATGGCGAATTGTCGAGGCATAAGACAGCCCTCGACAATTCCACACATAACCTATCATGGCGAAGTGGGGGCATGGTCAAGCTTGCCTCTTTAGCCGTTGAAGTAGCTTCCTCCGTCCAATCAACTTAAGTTTCAGTTATCTTCTCTATAATCACTCTGGTCCTAGTACTAATAGCTCTCTGGCTCATGAATTTTCTTACTATTTTTCTTGCAAAATTGGGTGGCTCCCTGATGGAAGGATCCACTATTGCAATCATTTCTTTGCCCACACAACTTTCTTGAGCTCTTTCAATTTCATTTGGATGCCTGACGGCAATCATTCCATCCTCCTTCCGGTAGAATTTTGTGGCTTGCTGGTACATTATATCTTCAAAAATGCTACATTTGAGAAAGTCTATGAAACACAATAACACTATAGTGATCAATTATGGTGAAGGATTATAGGTCTTTATGGGAGATTCATCGAAAGTAACAAGGTCCTCTGGGTCTTTGTGTTTTTTGTGCAGTTGTTGGAGGTCGTTGTCTTGTTGAGAACTGGGTGATTTAACAGCTTCAGTGGGTATTTTATCTGGGAGGGTGGGTTCCTTTTGGGTTGGTTTTTGTGAGGGATATAATGAATAGGTTGGTGGGTTGGGGTTTTTGTTTCCAGAGTTATTTGAGATTTGAGTCATAAGGGTTTTTCTCTGTTTTGAGTGTGAGTGTATGGTGTTTGGATTTGGACTATGGTATATGGGTCGTAGCCCATCTATTTTTTGAATATTTCATGGGGGTTTAGGGATTGCATATGCTGAGTCAATGTTAGATCTGGTTGTGGGTTATATAAGGGGGATAGCAGAGATGCACGGAGATTCCTCAATTACAGTGTGAAGCTATTTCAATCGCAGATCAAATTGGAAGTCGAATTGAGTTTCAAAAATATAATTGGTAATGTTCTAATGCTTGATTTAATATGTCTGTAATTGTAATATATATATTAATTTTCAAAAATTGATAAGAAATTAGAAAATTATGGATTTGCGCTTGAGATAACAAGCACCTTCCATGGTGCTTGCTGGTGGTTTATGAAGGCCCTCTTGCTACATGAACATCACCCAGCTTCTTGGGGGGTTTAACTCAGCACTTTGGTGGTAATGAGAAGGGGAAAAATGGCTGAAAGAGAGAGAAAGAGAATAGAGAAGTTTAGAGAGAGAAATCTTTACTTTGGATTTTTTGGGTTTGTTATAGAGATCACTTAGAAGGATTTGAGGCATACTTCTAGGCTAATTGGGATGATAAGAATCCATTTATGCTATTAGTTTTTGACTTAGTTAACTATAGTTGCAAGAATTTGATGTTTTAATTTTTGGGTTTAAGGGTTTCATAAAACGGGTATGTGAATTCGTATGGTTTTAGTTTAATTGGTTGGCATGGATGTGTCGTGGGCAGGTTTTGGAAAATTTGGTGGTGGTTTTGAGGTATGCTGTGACTGATTGTGGTATGGAGGTAGAGATGAAGTTTTCGGTTATAGAGGTTTTTTATTTCCGTGGTTAATTTGTTTGGGCTTCAAATGATGGGTAGCCTTAGCTAACTTGAACCTTAGGAACTCGATGGTGGTCTCAAAAATTAGTTTAGAGCTTTCTTAGAGGGTGAAAAGTTGAGTTGCAGGTCTAGTCTATGTTAGACAACCTTGTTTTTCAACTTTGACCAAATTTTTGGATGGGTTTAATCTTAATTTGAAGCTTCTAACACTATGGGGTTTGATAGAGTGTCATGTGGTGAGGGTGGTGTGTGATGGACCTCTGATCAATCCCAAATGTTCTTTAATGTCCATACAAAGGTGTTGATAAAATTTCATGTCAATCTGATACCCGGATCAATATGTGGTGTCAAACTTATTTTTAAATTATTTCATATATTATTTATGATCGTGTAACATATTTTGAAATATATGATAGGACATTTGATAATGGCTTAAAATCCAGACCCAGGTTAAGGTTTTTGAGTGCGATTTCTCACAAATTGCCATAACGATCATATTGCTCATATTGAATGAAACTCCAAAATTCTTTTGAATGCAATGTAAGTGCACACAAGTTTGAGTGGTAAAGGGTTTACGTTCCAAGTGAATTCATAGAGGGTTTTTCATTGAGTTCATAAATGTGTGAATGGTCTTCTGGTCTTTGGACTTGGGTACCGAATTGATTGTGGGATCGTATCTTCTTTGGGGTGAAAGTCTCCTAAAAAGTTGGATCGTATTTTCTTATTGACCTGAGTGGTCTATTAGGATGATTTCTCGTTGGCGTGGCACTGTACATTAATTTCTGAACTCTCTTTTATAATGCTTCTGCGGGTAAAGAGTAACATACGTTGCATGCCTAGGCAATCTGGGGTGTGACAGTTTTGGTATTAGAGTTTTCTCATTATTTGAAGATTGCTTCATTTATTGCTTATGAAGACTATTAACGCTCTGATTTGCATGAGTTAAGTCGGGGTGTTACAGTAGTGGTCTTGTGCCACGTGTCTTTCACTTTTATGTGGCCACGCGTTGTCATGTGTTATATTGGTTTATAGGTTTCCGACGTAGTTTCTAGCATAGATAGCTTTTCCAACATGGGATTTGCAATCGTTATTGTTGATTGCCATGGTTGAGCTCTGAGGTGGGGACCAAAACTAGACTCTGCATCTGTTTCTAAAGAGTGTATGCATCCTGTTTTATCATGTCCCACACGTCCACACTTTAGCAAAAATCTNCGTATGCATCCTGTTTTATCATGTCCCACACGTCCACACTACAGCAAAAATCTCCCAATCGTTCATATTTGAGGCTGATGAATTTGTTTCTATTCTCTTTTCTTTGCAACCAGAAATGGCTATGAATTAGTTAGGTTAAATCCAGAGTAACCCTAGTTCGCAAATAGCCTTTCCACAGATTTCCCTATTTNCTTTGCAACCAGAAATGGCTATGAATTAGTTAGGTTAAATCCAGAGTAACCCTAGTTCGCAAATAGCCTTTCCACAGATTTCCCTATTTCAAGCACCATTCTGGTAGTGCTGGTGAACCAAGGGATTGGGATATTTTGAATGCATTTTCAGGGATCACCATATCTAGAGGAAGGTCATGTGCTTAAGCTAGAAATCAGCAGTATGAAAGTCCAGATCTGTTATTGCTTTGGTTTGGACGTTTGGTTTAATGGCGAGCAGTTGGTCTTTGATGTTCCAAGGGCTTTGTCTGATAAATCTTTCATTGGTGAATATAAATATGAATGTATCATTGTCCCTATCTTTGATTTCCATTCAATCTACAGAGTTCCATGCCTTTATGATTATTGTTTTAGGTGTCGTTCTGTTGATGTGCTTATCAGTGAACAACTTCCCAATAAGTAAGATTTGGTCACAAACTCTATTGCATTACTTTCTGGGTCATTGCAAGAAAAAAGACATTTACCGGCGTTTAAATGCCGGTAAATGTAAATAAACGCCGCAAAATATTATTATTGACGTTTGTTATTAACGTCGGCAAAATCTTCGTCGAAAAAATTACCAACGTATAATTAAACGCCACAAAAATTAAAGTGACGTTTACTAAATGCTGAAGCGACGACTTTCTTTTAAAATTTTGATGACCGGAGTAATTATTATTTTTGGTAACTAGTTTCTAGCGTTTAAATAAACGCCAGTAATAATAATTTTTTTTTTTAATAAATCAATGCCAAAAAATCTGCCATACAGTTTGCTTTCCTATAAACATGACCCAAATTGAATTTCAGTGCTCAAAATTTCCAAAATTTGCCTCACCAAAGTCCAGTACTTCTAGGCTCTCAAATGCCCTTTCAAAACCATAAGCACCTCACTTGAATCTTCTCATGGGACTCCACCTTCAAGTCCCTCAAAATCTGTTGTCCTGCCAAAACTTCTGGAGCCTTAGGCTTAGCCCCAAAGGACTGCAATCTGAACACAGTGCATATTCTCAAAATTCAAAAAATTCAAACAAGAAAACAAAAAAACTCAAAAACTTCCCAAACCAAAATAAGCTTCAGCAGCATCCTCCAAAAATAAGCCTCAGCAACATCCTCCAATCCATAAAAAAGCATCTCTCCATTTAACCTCCCCCGCTGGATAATACTCAGCAAAAATACCCCATATCATCAAAAACAACAACTCTCCTCTTTCACTCTCAAACACCCGACAAGACAACAGAACAAGAAAATTCAATTTTCAAAAAATCCTTGCAGAACTTTCTCTGCAGCATCATCCTGAACCTTAGGCTTAAGAGGGAGAGTCACTTAGGCGGGAATTTCGCTCTCTTTTGTTGATGAACCTACATTTAATATAAATTAACATATGAATTCCACATAAAACAACAAAAATGAAAAGCACTAGTGCCAAATTTTCTCACGTGAATCTAAGGTTAAGTCTAGTAGCCCTAAGCTTAAAAAGCTGATGGACAATCAATCTTGAGAATGTTGACAGATTTTAAACTGTGCCAAGCAGCCAGTCAAAACAGAGCATGTTTTGAAAATTGCAATATTACAAAAGGTAAATGGTAGAATTATAGCCATTTCTATAGTGATCCATCACAACATGAAAAAAGAAGAAAAAGATAAAGATAACAATAAATGGCATCAAGAAACAGACAAAGCCTGAGTTGATAAAAAGCTAAATTGGCTGAAAATCCCTCTAGCTTAGTTGTGCTTTTATAAGTTCTACACCACAGAATCAGAAAACAAACAAACCTGTACCCAAAGATGAAACCAGCATCACAACTAAGTTGCTCCATTTTTGTGACTCTTTCAAACCTGGCTGCATCAAGAATTTTTCTCCATACAAGAAACACTCTCCTTCAAAGCTCTCCAAGCATCTCCATTTCCCCTTTTCCCCTCCAAACTCATTTATCATAAAGCACTCAAAAGGGTACTTGAACATACTCAAATAATGCATGAAAAGCCAATACTTGGGTATGTCATCCTTCGATATAAAGTACCCAGGAAAGAGGAAAAATGACCCCATAATGCCAGCAGTAAACGACTTTCCCATGATAAAATTTGGCACTAGTGCACTAAAGCAGGCAACAAAAGAATTTGACATCAAGACAACCACCCAAACCCTATTGTTCTCTAATAGTATCCCTATTTTCTCTAATAGTGTGTCATCATTGTGTGAGCCAATAGTAGCACACTATATCATCTTAATACTATAAAACTTGGTGCATCCCAGATGTAACTTTCATTCAACTTCACTCGACAATTTTAAAAAACTTTCATTCACCTGATCTAGNACTTTCATTCAACTTCACTCGACAATTTTAAAAAACTTTCATTCACCTGATCTAGCCCTTCTCTATTATCCCTTTCAGGTTCGTCACTACTCATTCCACAAACTGGACTTGGAGGGGGAATCCCAAATGCATCATGCAACATTTCTTGAATTTCATCTCCCGAACTAGAGTCACTTGATTCATTATCTCTAGAAACCGAAGCAAATAAACTTTCCCCATGAAAAATCCAACGAGTGTAACTCTCAAGAAACCCATCTACAATCAAATGCTCTTCCAAAAGTTCCACTTTTACCGATCTAACATAACAACACTTTTTGCATGGGACGTGAGTTCCAATGCATTTGGTTTATTTTCACATGCAAATTTGATAAAATTCTTAACTCCTTGTTCATACAACGGATTCAGTCTATGTAAATGTATCCAACTCTTATCCATAAACGTATTCCAATATGATATGCTTGCAAATCTGAACCATCAAATACATGTGGTTTCAAGATACCAAAATAATCATACAAAAAAAAAAAAAAACAAGGAAAAAAAAGAATAAAGCAACGTAATAATCACCACTCTTTTTATTTTCCAATATTAGGCAATCCAAATAAAGCCCAAAAAAATATTAAAATCACTTGCTATAATTAAATCTAACTGCATTATCCTTTTTTTTTTTTTGGGCATATAGTCTAATTCCTCAAATTTGATGAACAAGGAGGGAAAGCAACGAGTTTGATGACATTCATTTCATAAACGTAGCCAGTGAACCAAAAAGATATCACAAATAGTTCCTTACAAATTTACACTAATCACACTCGATTAATTATTTAAATCATGAGTTACAGGAAAAAAAAAAAAAAACAGCTAGAAGCTCAAAGCAAATTATCAATTCTATGAAAGCATTAATCAGGGGATAAAATCGTTGGAACTGTGGTAAATAAATTAATCACATAAGCAAAAAATGGAATCACAACTTACAGGATCTGGATGATCCTTTGTTTTGTGCTTATGTCCGCCGGTGCAAACCCAACTTCCATCCTTATCTATGGATACAAATCCTGATATATTACTAACAGATATCACCACTGCCTCCCTATATATCGTGCCACACAATGTACAACCCAATTAGAATCCTGGATACTAGACTATAAGAACGGGAAATGAAGTTCTGAATTCTATATTTTTATGCTGATTTTGTTCTCAATTGTTAATAAAATAATCCAATCAACTAATTAGAAAAATGATCTCACTAAGCTTAACGGAGTGGTGTGGATGCCGGTGTTTTCTCGAATTTCCAATAAACAGAAATCTATAGCCTAAAAAACGAAAAAAAACTGAACTCAATTTAAAGACAACCAAATCCTTTAGTTCATATGTGTAGAAATATGGGACAGTCGGAGATATAATCCTTTGTCAGCAGATCTATATCGCAATAAAGTGGGAAAAAAAAACAAACAAGAAATATGAATATGATGTTACCTCAAACAAATCGTAGCTGTGAGCTCAGGTCGGGAGATCAGGTCAGGAGGTCAAGAAAGACACGAGAAACTCAGAGAACCAGGGGTGGAGCTCTCCTTGGGGAGATCGTAGATGAACCAACCAGAAAACAGCTGGATGACTGCGAAAATTGAGCCTCGTGCATGAAACTCTCAACCAACCAAGATTCTATCCTAAAATCAAGGAGGATCCCATGAATAATAGGCAAAGATCTCGGCTGAAATCCCACGGAATAGGGGGCAGCCTTATAAATACTATGTAATGCCTCTATAGAGAAAGAAAAAGAAGAAAGAAAAACCCTAATTTCGAGAGATACCGTATTGTAATACATTTTGAGTATGGAATAGACGAGAGGGAGCAAGAACCTCTATTGAAGAGTGGACTAGCCAAATTTCTGAGCCGGTGAACCACTATATTTTCACTGTGTACATCCATTTAATCCTCTCAGTATTTCACTACAGCATCACACACGAGCCTTGTAGCTCTGATCCACACTCATCACACGTCATTTGCACATTTTGCTCATCCACGTTGATTTAAGCCATCAGTTTGGCGCCGTCTTTGGGAACGATTGTTCCTGTTACAAATAAGCTGATCTTTTAGTGACTGATGGTGTCAACATGAAACATGAGCAGAAGCCAAACAAACCCATCTCGGATGCAGACCAATAGGGAGCCACCAATGGCAGACAGCCCGAGAACGTCTCAGAGACTGATCCTCCCATGGGGAATCCCCTCACATATAACTAGATGGAGGCCCTTCGCCTCGTCAATCAACGCTTGATAAAGCAAAACGAGGAGCTCTTGAAGCTCTTACAGCGCCCACATGAGGCACGTCCGGCCCAAGAAGGTCAGAACAGCCCCCACTACAGGGATCAATAACACCTTGATCCACTTAGAGAAGACAACGAGGGGGGGGGAGAACAGCCAGACCTTGGGACAGGTTCCCCAACTATCCCCTAGGAACGGCCACAATGAGGAAGTACAAAGTCAAAACCATGAAAGAGAAAAGAATGATGTCTTCCCTTATTAGCAAGAGAGAAGGGAGCAATATTAGGAGCAACACTTCAAGAGCATCCAACAGGAGCTCAACCACATGAAAGAAGCAGTCAGAAGTAAAGCTCTAGTTACAATGGACGCTTTGGTGCAGTAGACTGAATCTCTATTCACGCCTGGGGTGTTGCATTTTCCCCTCCCACCAAAGTTCAAGATGCCACAAATAGAGTCCTTTGATGGAACTAGGGACCCTATGGACCACCTCAATATTCATAAGAACTAGATGGAATTGCATGGGTATTAGGATCCCATACGCTGTCAAGCCTTTGCCATCACTTTGAAGAGGCAGCCGTGGCATGGTTTAATAGGCTCCCCCGACCTCAATCTCTTCTTTCAAAGAGCTTTCCATTTCCTTCGTATCCCACTTCATAGGGGCTCGAACCTATAGAAAGTCGAGCTATCACCTTTTGAATGTGAAATAGGGACCACAAGAAAACCTCAGGTCATGTCCAAAGATTTAATTTGGAGTCGTTAAAGATGGATGTCCCAAATGAAAATTTCGTCATCACTACCTTCATAGCTGGTCTAGGGGTGCAGTCTAAAGATTTGATGTTCTCCATATCAAAAAATCCCCAAGCAAGCATGGCCGAGGTGCTTGCCAAAGCGGAGAAATACATAAACAGCGAAAAAGCTCTTCTTTCTAAGGTAGGGAGCTCTTCTACACATAGAGACATGGGAGGGAAGAGAAAAAGAGGAATCCAAGTCCCAAAAGAGAGAGAGAGAACGAAATAGATCTCCGAAGAGAGATAGATCTCCCAAAAGAGACAAAGTGCGATCCCCAAAAAGAAGGGGGAACGTTAGGGACCGTTTAGGCCCCCCGCAACCTGAACTACAACCAAGGTATGCACCTCAACAATATACCCCTCTCACTATGACAGTGTCCTAGATCCTGTACGAGGTGCAGAACGAGAAATTCCTAAGGTAGCCTCCACGAATGAAGGCAGATCCATCTAAAAAAGACCCTGCGAAATATTGCGAGTATCATAGGGATCATGGCCATCATACTGACGATTGCATCCAGCTAAAGAAGAAGATTGAGTTCTTGATCCAGAGAACACAATTACAACGATTTGTTGCCCATGACAACTAGAACAGGACTCCACCACCACCGGCACCCCAGTAACAAGCCCCTGTACAGCACCAGCAACCCTTAGGAGAGATCAAAGTGATATCTGGAGGATTTGCTGGCGGTGGAGAATCCAGTGCAGCCAGGAAAGCACATCTGCACAGGATCAGAGCTGGCGAAGCGCTGGAAGTACACACCGTATCCAAAATACCTCGGCTGAACACAACCATCACTTTCTCGGATTCAAACTTGGAAGGCTATCAGTATCCCCATGATGACCCTTTGGTCATAAGTGCTATTGTGGTAAACCAAACTGTTCATTGAGTTCTAATTGACAATGGGAGCTCGGCCGACATCATTTTGCCTCTGCCTTTGACAAAATGGGCGTAGGAAGGGAGAAGCTTGAGCTAGTGAATGCTCACCTGATGGGGTTCTCAGGGGAGAGGGTGCTACCCCTAGGATCCATCCAACTCGTGCTCACTATGGGGGACCCTCGTCAAGCCACCACCACTATGAAATTTCTGGTCGTAGACGCCCCTTCTGCGTACAATATACTACTTGGGAGACCATCCTTCAACGCAATGAAAGTCATCCCTTCAGCATATCACCTGGTCGTAAAAATTCCTACAGAAAATGGAGTTCAAATGGTCCGAGAAGACCAGCAAATAGCCAGGCAGTGCTACATGGCCTCAGTGAAGCAAAAAGATGTTGAAACTATCCAGTTAGATGAGCTTGACATGAGGGACGAGCTGAAAAACCAGGCCCATACCGTCAGAAGAGCTAGAGCTAATCCAGCTCGATGAGGAGCCTGAACATATTGTTTACGTGGGATCCAAGTTAAGCAAAGAAATGATAGACCTACTCACCTAGTTCCTAAGAAAGAACATGGGGGTGTTCGCTTGGAAGCAAGAGGACATGAAAGACATTAACCCCTTAATCATCACACACAAGCGAAGTGTGAATCCCATTTGCAAACCTGTTAAACAAAAGCGGAGAAGTTTTGCGCTGAAACACCAGAAGGCAATTAATGAGGAGGTTAGTAAACTCCTCCACGCCAAAGCCATCAGAGAGGTGGACTACCCTACCTGGTTGGCGAATGTGGTGTTGGTCAAGAAGACCAATGGGAAATGGCTGCTCTGCATTGATTTCACTAATCTCAATCGAGCATACCCCAAGGACAGCTTTCCCTTACCTCGAATTGACTTAATCGTGGATGCAACCGCTGGACATGAGCTCCTCAGCTTCATGGATGCTTTTTGAGGTTATAATCAGATCAGGATGGACCCAGCAGACCAAGAGAAGACTTCATTTGTGACTGAACAGGGAATTTAATGTTACTAGGTCATGCCTTTTGGATTGAAGAATGCTAGAGCCACCTCTCAGCGCCTAGTGAATAGAATGTTCCAAAAGTAAATTGGGACATCCATGGAGGTCTATATCGACGACATATTGGTAAAATCACTGAAGGCAGAGCTGCACATCGAGCACCTACCATAATCGTTCCAAATCCTCAAAGAGTACAAGATGAGACTCAACCCTGCAAAGTGCGCCTTTGGAGTATTAGCAGGGAAGTTTCTGGGATTCATAGTCAACAGCAGAGGAATCAAGGCTAACCCATAAAAGGTTAAGGCAGTTCTGGATATGCGACCAACGTCTAACATCAGGGAGATCTAACGCTTGACAGGAAGGATAGCCGCCTTGAGTCGTTTTGTATCCAAATCAAGTTACAAGTGACAACCTTTCTTTCAGGTGTTGAATAAGGCTTTTTAGTGGGATATCCGGTGTGAGGAAGCGTTCAAACCACTGAAGGAGTACCTAAGCTCTCCCCCTGTCCTGATATGCCCCTTAGAAAGGGAAACACTTACTCTTTATTTAGCTTTCTCGAATTTCTCAACCAACGCATCACTAGTTAGGGAGTGAGACAGAGCTCAACAACCAGTGTACTGTTGTAGCAAAGCTCTGAGAGGGGCAGATGAGAGATATTCAAAGATGGAGAAGCTAGTTTTGGCTCTGGTGACTACGACTAGGAGACTTAGACCATATTTTCAGGCTCATACTATCGAGGTTCCAACAAATCAGCCAATGAAGCAAATGCTGCATAAAACCAGAGTCTTCAGGAAGGCTAGTTAAGTGGGTGATAAAGCTCAGCGAATTTGATATTTGGTATAAGCCAAAGACTGCAATCAAAGGGCAAATTTTGGCAGAGTTTATCGCAGAATTCACTGTAGTAACACCCGCGGAAGCCACACTACTAATACCTAACCTTTCCGTATGAAAACTTTCGATAGACGAAGCTGTCAATGCCCAAGGAAGTGGCGCAGGATTGATCCTGACCTCTCCAGATGGAATAGACATGGAATACGCCCTCAGGTTTGGGTTTAAGGCTTCAAACAACGAGACAAAATATGAAGCTGTCATTGTTAGGCTCAACCTTGCTCATTCAATGGAGGCAGAGCAGTTGGAGATCAGCAGCGATTCCCAGCTTGTCGTGAAACAAATAGAGGAGTCATACGAGGCCAATGGTGAGAAAATGGTTCTCTATCTCAGGAAGGTACAAGAATTAATCAAGAAGTTTGTGCAAGTTAAGTTCAACACACATACTTAAAGCCGAAAACTCAAGAGTAGACGCCTTGGCAAGGTTGGCAACAACTTCGCAGGAGAATTTGGATAGGTTAACTCTAATAGAGCATTTAGCAGAACTATCTGTATGCATGAAAGATGAAGAAGTTCTGCCTGTGCAAATGCCACAAAGCTGGATGGACCCCATTAGAGAATATCTTCAAACTGAGACTTTGCCAGAAGATCCCAAAGAAACTGCAAAACTAAGAGTCAGGTCACCCAGATTTTCTATCTTGTAGAAAAATCTATACAAACGAGGATTTTTGACACCTCTACTCAAATGTGTGGGAGATGAAGATGCTAACTACATACTCAGAGAAGTCTATGAAAGAGCTGCGGCAATCACATCGGAGCTCGGGCCCTTATAGAAAAAGCATTTAGGCAGGGGTACTATTGGCCCACTTTGCTCAAAGATGCTGCAGATCTGGTCAAAAGATGTAAAATTTGCCAAATACATGCCAACATTCCCCACTGCCCACCAGAGCTCCTAACATCGGTGGTGAGCCCCTGACCTTTTCAACAGTGGGGTTTAGATATACTTGGCCCCCTCCCTACGGGGGTTGGACAATGCAAGTTTACCATTATTGGGGTGGACTACTTCACAAAATGGGCAGAGGCATAGCCTTTGGCAACAATCACGGAACAAAAAGTCCAAAATTTTGTCTAGAAGTCGATAATCTGCAGGTTCAGGATTCCAAGGGCAGTTGTTTCAGACAATGGAAAGCAGTTCGATAATCCTAAGTTCAAGAGAGTTTTGTGCCGAGCTGGGGATAAAAAATTTCTTTTCGGCCCTAGCTCATCCCCAATCCAATGGGCAGACAGAGGTCACCATTCGAACAATAAAGACCGCCCTGAAAACTAAGGTGGAAGCACTGAAAGGAAAATGGGTGGAGTAGCTCCCTGAGGTGTTATGGGCTTACAGAACCACAACCAAGACAGCCACTCGGGAAACTCTATTTGCGTTGACTTTCGGAACTGAAGTAGTGGCTCCCGTGGAGGTAGGGCTCCCGTCCCCCAGAACTGAGTTTAGCAACCCAAGGCATAATGATGAGGCACTGCTACTCAACCTAGATCTATTGGATGA
This sequence comes from Ilex paraguariensis, assembly GCA_963454935.2. Taxonomy (NCBI): domain Eukaryota; kingdom Viridiplantae; phylum Streptophyta; class Magnoliopsida; order Aquifoliales; family Aquifoliaceae; genus Ilex; species Ilex paraguariensis. The sequence continues at coordinate 1,982,140 of CAUOFW020002724.1, forward strand.
GAAGAGAGACGAAGCCTTACAACGCATAAAGCATTATCAGAGAAAGATAGCCAGGTACTACGATAAGAAAGTAAAGCACAGAAGTTATAAGGTAGGGAATCTAGTGCTTAAAAAGCTTCTGCTTGCGAGGAAGGACCCTTTTGACGAAAAACTAGGCCCAAACTGGGAAGGTCCTTATATCATATCAAGGGTTATCAGGCCCGGAAACTATAAGCTGCAAACTGAGGAAGGAAAAATCCTGCCTCATTCTTGGAATGCAGAACACCTTAAGAGGTTTTTTCAATAAGTTTTTCTGTAATAGAATCATTCTTTCAATTAAATTGAGAATTTTTTACCTTCCCTTGTATATTTTTGCAAAAAAAAAAACGCTTTTAACTCAAAGATGAGCTCTTTAGCTCATAAAATTGAGATGAGATTTTCAGCTCATAAAGATAAGATGAGCTCTTCAATTCATGAAATAAAGATGAGCTATTCAGCTCATAAAATTAAGATGAATTTTTCAGCTCATAAAATAATGATGAGTTCTTCAGCTCATAAAATTAAGATGAGTTTTTCAGCTCATAAAATAATAATGAGTTCTTCAACTCATAAAGATAAGATGAGCTCTTCAGCTCATAAAATTAAGATGAGTTTTTAGTTCATAAAATAAAGATGAGTTTTTTAGCTCATAAAATAATAATGAGCTCTTCAGTTCATAAAGATAAGATGAGCTCTTCAGCTCACAAAATAATGATGAGCTCTCCAGCTCATAAAAGATAAGATGAGTTCTTCAGTTTATAAAATAAAGATGAGTTTTTCAGCTCATAAAATTGAGATGAGTTTTTCAGCTCATAAAGATAAGATGAACTCTTCAGTTCATAAAATAAAGATAAGTTCTTCAGTTCATAAAAATAAAGATAAGTTATTCAACTCATAAAATTGAGATAAGTTTTTCAGCTCATAAAGATAAGATGAACTCTTCAATTCATAAAATAAAGATGAGCTCTTCAACTCATAAAATTGAGATGAGTTCTTCAGCTCATAAAATGAAGATGAGCTACTCAGATCATGAAATAAAAATGATCTTCTCAGTTCGTAAACAAAGCTCTGCAGCTCACTTTGAACAGTTCAATACATAAAAAGAGCCCTATAGCTCAGGATAAACTCTTCGGTTCGTAAAATAAACTCTGTAGCTCACAGTTTACCCTACCAATTCACTCAAAAGGGTCCTGAAACCCGTGAATAAGAGACATATAACTAGATTCAAAATTACAAGTTTAAGAGTCCACAGAAGAACCAGTAGCCATCAAATAAGAACAGAGATTCATATATCCAGCAACAGTACAAAAAAAAACAAAGGAGATTACAAGAGATATTCTCAGTCCCTATTCGCCCTTTAAGCATCTCCGGAGCTCTGCAACTTCCTTTTTCAAGCGGGCATTTTATTCTTTTAGCTCATCCCTTTCCTTCTAGGCTTCTTTCAGAAGATTTACAAGTCTCTGTCCAGATGAGGAGAACAGTATGACAGCCAGAGAAGATCCAGATAAAGAAGAGGAGTCACTGGCATGATCACTTTTACGTTTCCCAGAGGAAGTACCAACGTCCTCAACCTCATCAGATTCAGAAGGACAGGAATCAACAGAATCTAGGTAAGAAACAAAGTACATAGCGGCACCGACAGCACTGAAGAGAAACAAGTTATCTGATGTCACCAGCTCAGAATAGGACACAGGCTCAACTTCTATCATCTGATCAATTCGCATCTCCTCTAACAGATCCAATTTGAGAGGACCTACCAACCAAATTAAATCCTACGATAAGAAGACTACATCGAAAGACCTGAACAAATACAGGTTGCTGAGATACCTACCTGAATAAGAATAACTCCTCCAAGATCTAGGAACTCTGCATTCTCTGTAGTGCAGCTCTATAGACCTCCAAGAATCTCTAGTAACATAAAAGAAGCGATTGACCCATCCCTCAGGAGGAGAAGGAAGGTCAAACACTAGACTTCGCAGCTTGAAATGCCTCTACCGAAAGTAGACAAAGCACAGGACCTCATCCTCTTCGATGTCGAAAAAATAGAAGAATTCTCCTGCAGTAGGGAATTTGCCATCACCACGCAAGCGCCAAAATAGAAAAAAAATTGATCATGATGGCCCACCCCTTGGGAGAGATACGAAAAATGCATAATCCACAATAGGCCAAGATGTTACCAACAACGGGATGAATGGGGAGACACAACCCCATGTCCAAAGCCCCCTCAAAAAAATAAGTCTCCCCTCGAGGGAGATAATTACAGGGCTCGTCAGAAGATGGGGCTCGTAAAGCTAGTTCCACGTCAAGAAAGAATTTCTTCTTTACCCCAACTAAGTTTGAGGATAACAATGACGAAGGCACTGAATAACGAGTCTGCCACTCCCACTCAATTCCACAGGAGCGTCGTTCGCTGAACAGGGGGGAGATTAGGGTTGCCATTGGCGTTGCAGGAAGGCAAAGAAAAGATGTTGGAAGAAGATAACAAAGGTCAAAAGCTTTTGGAGGGAATGAATGTTCATGGAATCAAGAAGTCAAGATATTAAAGAATCAAGAAGCACGCCGAACCCCAAAGCAGCGGACTTTTGGATTTTCAAATTAAGACCACAGATATGTTTAAAGAAGGCAATAAAATATGGACAATAAATGAGGAGTTAATAACAGATTCTACCAGTCATGAGCCATTAAATAGCCAAAGAAGGCTCGATACAGCCTTGGATAAGCCCAGGAGGTTGAATTCTTTCCTCAGTCATGATGGGGTTGAATAATTTGAACAGTTGGATCACATCCCGAAAGAGACTTCTTATATTTCTTTGGGCTGACTAAAAGAGAAATTTTATTCCTAAGGCACAACAAGGCTTCGTGAGCATAAGCAGTTATTAGGATCATATCTCTAGTAAAGCTAGCAGATGCACTAGAAACAACCATACCCTAGTCTTTACACCCAGCAACAAGGAGAGACCTTCCAAGAATGAAACCAGATTTTTAGGGGGTCAGTAAACTCTGCTGACCCTAATGGAGTTCTGGGAGGTTTGCACCAAGGGTTTTCAAGCTTCGGGGAATTAGGAGCTTAGTCATGGGTATGCATAAGAAAATAATAGCCTCAACATTTCCCCATTTCCCCTCATCCGCCTTAAGTATTTTCAGCACTTAGTGAGCCTAGGCAGAACTCAACTTCAGCAACATGACCTCCAAAGATGTACTTGTGATGGACCTCAGCATCAAGTTGCTTACTCTCTTTCTCAAATTCAATAAACCTCTTTGTCACTATGAGGAATGTCAAGTCCATCATCCAATGCTCCCTTTGGGGTGGGCTCTACTTTAAGATTTTCAAAAACAAAAAAGATCAAGAATCAAATGTACAAAAATAGAAGGTTAACATCCATAAGACTCCAGACCAAGTAGCCTCAACATTTCCTTGATACTCCTCATCCATCTCAAGCAATAACAACCCTCGACTGTCCAGCAAAAGTTCAGGACAATAAGCTGCAATATAACATGAAAGATTAACTACGGGTCCACGATAGAGCTCGACGATCCTGGAAGACTCTTTGAGGTCCCAAATATTCGGATATTTATGAGTTAAGTGTAGCTCGTATGGCTGCACGGACCTTCCAAGGCAGCTCCCAACTATTAAAACAAGCAACACACTCTCTTCGACCAAACACAAACATGGTAACCTCCCAAAGTCAAATCTCAATTCCTTTCCTCTCAAAAGAGCTCAGGAAGCCAACAGACTTGCAGTTCCAACAACTTTGCTTTCAGAGGAACTCAGTTCCCCTCAAAACAAATGGGGGGCAATGGGAGTACAGAGTAGTACATGGGCAGCTAACCACCAAATAATGAGAGTAGATCTGAGAAAAGTAGAGTAGACTGCATTAAAGAGCAAATTGAATTGTGTTATTGTGTTAGAGTAGAGTAGACTGCATTGAAAAGTAGGATGAATTGTGTTATCGTATTGAGCAAAGTAGACTGTATTAAAAGAGTGAGTTAGATTGTGTTAGAAAGGAATTGAAGAAAGAGAAAAAAAACTAGTGCATTTACCATTCAGACGAGTCAGGAAAGCAGGCCAAGTTTACATTCCCCAATAGAAGTTACAAATGCGAAAAAAAAAAAGGAATTAAAAGATCCTAAGTTTCTAAAGAGGGAACATGTGAGGGATCCTGCAATGAAGTTACGATAGCCTCAACAGTAGGGGACAGAGGCAGAGCTTGGTAGCTCATCAGGCAACCCTTCTGGCAAGGCAATAGTTGAAATCTCAGAAGAGCCAAGAACAGGTGAGGAGGTTGGGGCCTCAATCTCAGGTAAAACTCTCGTTACCAGATCACTAAAAAAGGACGTATTAGCAGGAACAGCTGGAGGAGTGGACATTTCAGTACCTTATAGAGCCCTATTAGAGGTAGCGGGAGCCAAGGTGCTGTCATCACCCTCTGAATCAGACTCCTCCAACTCCTCCTCAGTGGGGATGACAAAGTCAAAGTCGAGGTCTGGGTAGGCCTTCTCCGCTTTACGCTGAAATGTCAACTATCTTGAGGCCCACTTGATGGTCACATCATCCTTCAGCTCGACTATTATGTCATCCCTTTCCTTGACAGTTGTCTTCTGCACCTCGAGCTCACCACATAGGCCCTCATTCGCCTTAGCCAGTATAACATAGTCCTTCCTAAGGCTCTCGAGGGAGCCCCAAGCATCAAAGGCTTCTTAGCTAACTTTATTCCAGGCATTGATTTTGAGCAACAACTCTTTCCTGGTCATCCTCAGCTCATCCCTGACCTTTTTCTCTCTTTCCTCAGCCCTATCCTTAGAAGCTTGAAGGTCTTCGTATTCAGAGGCCTGCTTCGACATTTGCTCCTCGAGCTGTTGCACTTAAGCTCTAACGCTCTCATTTTCAAAGGTCAGCTCAGCGACCTTAAACTCGTATGTCTTCAAAGCTTTGGAAAAGTCCTCCAAAGATCGGACCCTGTCCATCAAGTTCTTCAAGTAAAGAGCCATCTGTAAAAAAAGAAAGGAAACAGACATAGATTAGCACAATTCAACCATGTAGAGCTAAGAGCGAGTGTGAAAATACTTACAGTGGCTGCTCCCTGGAGAGCTGAGCAGAAAGAGGCCTCAAGAGACATGGTAGAAGCTCTTTGAATATCGAATTCAGGGAGAATGGATGAAATGGCCATAGCAGCCAACTCAGCATTGTCGAAGAAGGAATCTTCATCAGTCTCCTAGCCCTCCCTCATTTCGATTTTGGGACTCTGGAGAGGCAGCTGGGATGGTTGTTCAGGCGGTCCGGGGGGTGCAAAGTCTGGCTTGATTCTAGTAATCAGCCCCAATGCTCCCTCAACCTCAGAAGAGGTGGGGAAAGTCAGCCTTGGCTCGAAAGTTTTTCGGGGGGTAAACTGGGCCCCTTGAAGAGGAGAAGGGGCCAGAGATTGAGATGAGAAAGTCTATCCTCCCTTGCTCAAGGCAGAAGAAAAGGGCACTCCCAGCTTCTGCACTTTAGCTCTGTCAACGGGGCTATCTCCATAGCTGGTATCAGCCTTCTGTTTGTCATTTTTCTTACTTTTTTTCAGTAGGTCAACTTTGGCCTGGAGTTCCTCAGGGGTAGATTTCATTATGGAGGAGCTTGGGAGATCTGAACCGAGCGAGTTAAATAGGAGAGAGAAAAAAGGAGGGAAGGCAAGGGAACCAACTCGGAAAGTGTTACCTTCTATGTCTTCAGGCCTAACAACTGAGATAGGGAACATAGCTTCTATCGATACCTCAGGAGAACTGAATTCCTGTGTTACTAAGACCCAGGGCTTGATGAGCTCGGAGTACTTCTCTGGATTGCACTTTTTCAACTTTCGCTTTACCCTCTCATCCTCAGCACTGAGCTCTGGTCGAATGCCTTAAAAGCAACACAAGGAGAGCAAAGGTCAAAAAGGTGACTCAACGATTCTCAAATTAGAGCTCAATCAGTTCGAGCAAGGGCTCACCTAAGTTATTAGGGGCATATCAAGATTTAGGGATACCCAGAGTATCAGTCCTATCAGTAGGATTGTACTCCCAGTTGGTGCCCCCAACAAAAAAGAATTGTTTCTTCCAACCCTTATGAGAGCTCGGGAGGTGAACAATGATCTGCCTAGCCGTGGTTTGCTTGGAGATATATAAGAAACCCTTTGATGAGGTGAGCTTGACATTAAAAAGATTCACAAGCAAGAAAAGGCTAGGGACCCCGAGTCCATGAATTTTGAATAAAACAAGAAGACCCACAAGTACACCCCAGAAATTAGGGGAGAGTTGAGCAGGGCAGACATTGAAGTGTTGCAAAACACTCTTGATGAAGGGATGCATAGGGAAGCGAAGGTCATTCTCAAAAGCGGCCGCAAAGAAACATACTCTGTTGTGAACTTGGGCAACGTATGAGGTGTATTTATCTGGACACTAGAGCTGGATACCAGGAGAAAAATCATAACGAGCACTGAGAATTCTCACATGAGAGGAGTCAACCTCACTAGGTCCTACAAGCTCAGCATGCCTAAAGACGGGCCCCTGTGCCCGCTGCGCTGTTAGAGACTCCTATCCCACTCACCTTGCCCTTACCTTTGTTAGGAATAGGGGGCATAGAAGCAGACGATGAGGATGGTTCCTCAGTATTTTTCTCAGCATCGACAGCATCCACACCAGAGAAATTATCGATTTTCTCGCCTACATCCCCTAAATTAGTGTCCTCTTCGGCAGACCTTTCCCCTAAGAGAGAAGCAGAGGAGCGTGTAACTTTGGAAGAAGTAGACATGACTGGACAGGAGAAAGGTAAACTAAAAGAACGGTAGAGAGGAGGAATATTGATCAAGCACTCCTTAATAACCCTAGGGTCAGCGCAATAGCTTCCAACGGCAAGAATTCGCACGATAGAAGACTAGTCCACGAGGTGGGGGAGAGGAGACAAGCAGTAATTTCAATTCCAAAAGTAAAAGAACCGAAAGGCCCAGAAATGCAATGTCCACCTCAAATTCGAGGGATCCAAAACGAGGAAGATGAAAAAGGGACAAAAAGGCGTACCTAGGTGGGAAAGAGCAACGAACAACAGCCTAGAGCGAAATGGAAGAAAGAGGACAATGCGAATCTTCAAATCGAACCCATAGAACTCGATCTTAAACTAGGAATCGGAGAATTTTAAACCAGAAAGCCAAGAAATTGCAAGAAGAAAGAAGCAGCAGAGAAGTTGAATAGTGGAATAGGGCGGTTCAGATAGCCGTTTGAGCATTTAAAGCTTGAAAGACCTGGGCTAAAACGTTTGCAGGAAACGAGGAAGCCATGATTGCTGAAAATCGTCAAAAAGCCCTAACTCACGTGCAGGCCAAGGTCAGCCACGTGCAGATCCTGCTCAGTTTAAAAAAAAAAAAACAGCTCAACCCCTGCTCGAGCCCACTTGAACCAGGGGCTGGGGGGCAATTGATGATACCTTAAACAAACCCTAGCTGTGAGCTCAGGTTAGGAGGTCAGTTCAGGAGGTCATGAAAGACACAAGGAACTCAGAGAACCAAGGGTGAAGCTCCCCTTGGGGAGATCGTAGTTGAACCAACCAGGAAACAACTAGATGACTGCGAAAATTGGGCCTCATGCATGAAACTCTCAACCAACCAAGATTCTATCCTAAAATCAAGGAGGATCCCATGAATAATGGGCAAAAATCTCGACTGAAATCCCACGGAATAGGGGGCAGCCTTATAAATACTATGTAACGCCTACATAGAGAAAGAAAAAGAAGAAAAAAGAACCCTAATTTCGAGAGATACTGTATTGTAATACATTTTGAGTATGGAATAGAGGAGAGGGAGCAAGAGTCTCCATTTAAGAGTGGACTAGCCGAGCTCTTGAGCCGATGAACCACTATATTTTCACTGTGTACACCTTTTTAATCCCCTCAATATTTCACTGTAGCATCACACACGAGCCTTGTAGCTCTGATCCACACTCATCACACATCACTCGCACCTTTTGCTCATCCACGTTGATTTACTCCATCAAAATCAATGTGTGATTGTATGATTGTGTTTGTACTACAATTCGGTGGACCTTGGACCTTTTAAATACAAAATCAACAATAACAAACTAATTACCAGACTTACTATCACGCCCTAGTGGTGGCTATGCTTCGATAGAGATGTGGTGGAGGGGTTTTCGCTCGAAGAGAGGGATGAAGAAGGGGTTTTGGATTGAAACACCTGTTTGAGACACAATTGAAATCGCGGGAGACTTTGGAGCTGCCTGAGGTAGTCGGAATTGCCTGTCGCCTGAGATAGTCTCGAACACTCGGAGAGGAGGAGGAGTTTGTTGCAGAGAGATATAGAAGTCGACAAAATGAATTGGGAAAAAATTTAGGTTTATGTTGCGGGAGAAAAAAAAAAACTTTTTATTATTTTAGTTAAGAATTTGTGGAGTTTGACTAAAACGCAGGAAATTAAGTAAAAACAAAGATTTTTATTTTTTTTATTAATAATTTGTGGTGTTTGACTTAAATGCTGAAAATTAAGGGAAAAAAAAGTTTGTTTATTATTTTTTATTAATAATTTTTTATGTGTATAAATAAACACCAATTTTAGTGGCGTTGAAATTAAACATCGAAAATTAATTGCCAAATTTTCTCATCTTTGTAGTGAGCGGCATCCACCTTCATATTTACTCTTAATTAAATTTTATTATCGATTAAAAACAACTAAAAATCCAACCCCAGCCACATCAGTAACCACCATGTAACAGAAAAATACTTTGAAAGATGGATACAACCAATGTTCAAACGCCAAAAGGGTCAAAAACCGCCCAATCTTCAAATGATTACTGTTCATTTCTGTCTTCTGAATCTACCATTCCTGCGATGACATCACCATTTAAAGCGACCAGTCCTATCTCCGACAATACACACAATAACACCCCCAACAAGACACCCCATCAAACTCTCTCTCACATGTCTACACACTGGAGATTCCTCATCATCCTACACCTCCTTCGCTTCTCTCTCTCCAGTTCTCACCCCATCAAATCAAACCCATATCTCCAATTTCCATGTAAACCACCACACTACAACTCCTACCCCTTTTGCAACACCTCTCTCCCAATCAAAACCAGAGCTCAATCCCTCATCTCTCTCCTTACCCTTGAAGAGAAGATCCAACAGCTCTCAAACAATGTCACCCAGATCCCACGGCTTGGTTTACCTGCCTATGAGTGGTGGTCTGAGTCACTCCATGGGATTGCCACCGATGGCCCTGGGATTACCTTCAATGGCACAATCCAATCCGCCACTAGCTTCCCACAAGTCATTCTCACTGCTGCTTCGTTTAATAGAACTCTGTGGAAATCAATTGCTTCAGCGACTGCGATTGAGGCTAGAGCAATGTATAATGTGGGTCAAGCTGGATTGACGTTTTGGGCACCTAATATTAACATTTTTAGGGACCCCAGATGGGGAAGAGGCCAAGAGACCCCAGGGGAGGACCCAATGGTTGTGTCGGCTTATGCAATCGAATATGTGACGGGTTTTCAAGGAGAGAATTGGAGAGCAGATGGTGGAGTTCAATATGGGTTTGGTGAGAAAAGAGCCTTGAGGGATGATGGTGGGAGTGATGAATTGATGTTGTCTGCCTGTTGTAAGCATTTCACTGCTTATGATCTGGAGAAATGGAGGGATTTTACTAGGTATAACTTCAATGCTGTGGTAAGAGTTTCATCTTCATCTTCCAATTTTATGATCCATTTGCTATGTTTAATTTTAGTAGTTGGGAACTTTCCTTCAGATTCAAATTTTCTAATTAAATGCTAAACAGTAACTGTATAAAGAAAAGCAGTGAATTAAGTACTGACAAGCTGCATAGCTTGCAGACTTGCAGTCATCGTTGCTGGAGCAACTAAACTGAAACAGATCAGTAAGGTAATCCAATACCATTAGGTACTTTTTCTCTAGTGGAAAAAGCAAAATTATAGATCCTAGTAAACCAGCAGTTTTTATTTTATTGGTCAGAGAAAACCAGCAGTTTGGTGGAGTAAATATTAAATGAAACGGAGCCAATACCACTTATTATTGATTTGTGGTATCACTACCTAATCATAACCTACCATATAAGCCTAATGAACTCTACTAATCCGATAGCTGACAATAACTACAAGATCTAACGAATACCAGATTGGATTAAGTACGGCTCACTAGATTTATTTGCTAAGTTGTGATTGGTGAGTGATATCACTTGTTGATAAAGTCATTGATGTATTTAATATTTTCTCAATTAGATGAGACTAGCATTTTTCCCCTGGTAGTGATGTCTCTAGCTAGTGAGAACATTTTAAGCAACAAGGGAACACCACCTAAAATTACTAAAAGGGGACACTAGTTACCAAATAAACTGTTTTACTGAATTAGGTAATTATCATGCTTCCTGTAAGTCGGGGTTATACCTTGTAAAGAGGGAATAAGTTGCACACTATTGATGTGCATACCATTACAGTACATAAATGATATATTATCTTCTGACAGGACTGGATTATTTGTGTCTATTACTGACCTGACTCAATTATTATTCGTGTTAATTGATTGTCATTTTCGGATACGGGTATGTTGTGTTCGTGTTAATGCATAAACTTGCCCTAATATGTCCTTCAGGTCACAAAGCAGGATTTAGAGGACACTTATCAGCCACCATTCAAAAGTTGTATTCAACAAGGTAAAGCAAGCTGCTTGATGTGTTCGTACAATTCAGTGAATGGGATACCTGCATGTGCACAGAAGGATCTTTTACACAAAGCACGAAAGGACTGGGGGTTTAAAGGGTGATGATATATTCCTACCAGTTTTTGATAAGAAATAACAAAAGCAGTTCTTAATACAAGATTGTTAATTAACACTCATAGGTGATCCCTTCAATGGCTTAACTACAGATATATCACCTCTGACTGTGATGCTGTGGCCACTATATTCGAATATCAAAATTACACAAAATCTGCTGAGGATGCTGTTGCCATTGCTCTTAAATCAGGTTCTTTTTCTTTCATCCAAACCTTTGATTCCTTTATTGATACCTGTAAATGACTTCCCAGTTCACTATAAAATCTGCCACAGGAACGGATATTAACTGTGGAACGTATATGTTGCGACACACCCAATCTGCAATTGAACAGGGGAAAGTGCAAGAAAATGACATCGACAGAGCTCTTCTCAATCTGTTTTCGGTTCTACTACGTCTTGGCTATTTTGATGGAGACCCTGCAAAAGGAAAGTTTGGCAAATTGGGACCTCAAGATGTATGTACATCAGAGCACAAGAAACTGGCACTTGAAGCAGCAAGGCAGGGCATTGTGCTTCTGAAGAATGACAAGAAATTCCTGCCTTTGAATAAAAATGGTGTATCTTCACTAGCTGTCATTGGTCCGATGGTAAATGATACAAGCCAACTAGGTGGTGATTATACAGGTTCGAAATTTTTCATCCATTAGTTCAGAGTTACTGAGTTTACTAGAATTGCCCACAAAATTTGCAATGTCTCCTCACCCAACCCTAATATTGTTGACATATGATTCCATTATAAATGATTTTTTCAAAGATGGGGGGAATAGTTAAATATAGACCACATGGGAGAAAATTTTAAATATGAAGTAATTTAAAGACTTGAGCTATCTTTAATGATGGACAAATTTTGAGTTTTAAATTCAGATTTGTTTTTATGCTCTTATGGCAGTATGAAATCTAAGTAAATTGCACACAAATTGTTAAATAGCATCACTGACACTATGCATGTATTGAACATTGAAGTATTGGTGTAATGCTCAATTTATGACCAAATTCATGGACATGCTTCATTTTTCAAAAGATTGATGTTTTCATTGAACTTGAATTGTCCTTCATTTGAAAACATAATATTTCCATGAACCAAATATACGGTTTCATACTTGATATTATGTTGAAGCAGTAGCAGGGTTTCTTTAATTGTATAGGAGTTCCTTGCAACCAAAAGAGCATTGTTCAGGAACTTCAGGAATACATGCAGAAAACATCATGTGCAATTGGTTGCCCGGACATAGCTTGCAATACCAGTAATGGTTTTATGGAAGCTCTTTCTATTGCGGAAGAAGCTGAAGTTGTAATTGTAGTGGCTGGCCTGGATTTATCCCAAGAACGTGAAGATCAGGACCGGTATAGTCTTCTCTTGCCAGGCTATCAAATGTCCCTCATTACAACTGTTGCTGCTGTAACTAAGAAACCATTGGTTTTAGTTCTTACTGGTGGTGGACCTATTGATGTATCATTTGCGGAAGTAGACCCGCAAATTGCAAGCATTCTTTGGATAGGTTACCCAGGAGAGACTGGAGGGAAAGCACTTTCAGAAGTCATTTTTGGAGATTATAATCCAGGTTGGTATAAAAGTTAGGAGGAACTTCAGACCCCACATCAAAATAAACTGTCTCAATTTCTGGGAAAAACTAAAACTTTTGGATCCACTCCTTCAGAAAGACAACAAAGTCACCACCACATATGACCAAGATGAAGTGAAACAATTCTGAAACACTGACATTACCCTATATAGACTTCATATAACAACCAGACAAAAAGAAAAAGAAAAATCTATGTAACACAAAATTTTATATTTTTATTTTGAGTGGCAAACACATGAGCATCAGAATTTAAAGGCAGATAGTTGATGTAGTTTTCATATATAATACAGGTGGAAGATTGCCAATGACCTGGTATCCCGAGTCATTCACTCATATCCCAATGACTGACATGAACATGCGAGCTGATCCTTCTCGTGGTTATCCTGGAAGAACCTATCGGTTCTACGCTGGAAAAAGGGTATATGGATTTGGTCATGGCCTGAGCTATACAAATTATACTTACAAGCTCCTCCAGGCACCTAATAAACTGAGTTTATTGGGATCTATCAAACCCAAATCTAAGAAGAACATACTACACCAAAAAGCAGATGGAGTTGACTATATCCATATGAATGAGGTAGAAAATTGTGATTTACTGAGATTCTATGTGCAGATATCTGTGATGAATAAGGGAGATATGGATGGAAGCCACATTGTCATGTTGTTTTCTAGAGTGCCACATTTTTTTAAAGGTGCTCCAGAAAAACAACTAATCGGCTTTGATCGTGTCCAAACTGTTTCTTACCAATCTACTGAAACAAGCATCTTAGTAGATCCTTGTGAACATCTCAGCATTGCAAACGAGCATGGCACAAGAATATTGCCTTTGGGTGATCATACCTTGATTTTAGCAGATTTAGAGCATACTGTTACGATTGAAACGTGATAAAGGCCGTTTGGAATTCATTCCAATACCCAAATTTCTAGATTGCAACACGGATGCGCAATCAACTTGCCTATCTTTTCGAGACAGTGTAATTTTCTTGTTACAATTATAGGTGGAACTTTTACCTTTCTTTGGTTGCTGAAGCTCAAATGTTTTCGAACACCATGTATTGCATTGCATGACAGGTTCCCGGCAATGTATGCATTTTTCTCAATACCTATCGTTCTATAAAATCATTAGGGATATTTGTTTCTGAGGTACTTTTTTCACTGTAGAAAACATTGGTAGATAGACAATTTGTAATCAGCATCTCAATATAAGGAGACAGGTTTTAGCAGGTAGTTTAGTACCATGTTATTCTTTATGGAAAATTGGGATCACTTTGCTATTTAGTTGGAACTTCCACCACATATTTATTTGCTGGTTCCATGTTGACTATCTGCACATGAGGTAAAGTTGCGTACCTTCAACCCTCCCTAGAACCTGGTAGTCAAGAAGTAGGTGGAGAGAAATTTAACTCATGATTTTCAATCACTCAAGGAATGGTTCCAGAATCCTGAGCTAAGCTAAGATTAGAAAAGTAGCAGTCCTTGCCGACCAACCACTTCAAATGATTGAAGTGGCCAGTGCACTGTGCTATCTTATTTTTATTTTGACTGCCCCATATTTAAATTTCGACAAGGATGCAGCAAATATTTATGCAAGAAAACCAGCATAAAGTGGATGAAAACTAGAACTGCTAGAACCCACACCCCACAAGGGAGGGATCGTTATTCTTGACATTCGCCTATTCGTCCTCGTCCTGAAATTTTTCAACCAGCCTTTCGTCACACAAATCTTGTGAGCAGCAAGTTTTTGTGTGTTGTTCTCCATACATGAATGAAATGCTAATATTTCAAACAAGTATTTGTAATAGGTTGTTTCATGTTATGTTTATGTCATATTTAAATCTTGTCTTGTCAAAATTTGTCTAGCTTATAGTTGACTCATATATAATCTTGTATAAACAGATTTATATCATTTTGTATGCCTATCGAGTACAAGTTACGCACAGATGTATAGTCATTCCTTAGTAAATAACCCATGTTCATGTTGATCCAATTGGTGCATTTTAGTCTACAAATTTAGTGAGAGTTTTGAATTTTTTTTTTTTGTTTATTTTTTGAAGTTGATGGTTGATGTGGAGAGGGGTATAAGTATAACAACTTGGGCATGTAGTGAAATTTACTCTCAAATTTTTATTCTTAGCACCCAAATTATTTTGGACAAGACTTTAAACCTAATTCAACACTTCCAAAAGGGTTGGTAGGCCTGACGTCGTGGGTGATGGAAGGGAGAGATGAAAGCAACACAAAACATTTTAAGAGGTATGAGGTTTAAGTAGTTGGTAGTCACACATCATGAAGTTGCTTTGCCGATAACATTAATATGTGGTGTATAATTTATTTTTTTTCAGATGCATTTGATCATGCACTAAGATACCCAAAACAATTAAATAAAAAAAAATAGGCAAAATTGTAGCCACATACCACTTCTATTTTATGAATCTTCACTGACACCCTCTGTCAGATTAAAAGTGTTACTTAGAATATAATTTTACTAAATTGTTCATGATATATTTGAGAAAAAATTTCATTCACACCTCCACTCGATAGACATATCTTCAATGAGATCCCTCTATTTTTCTAAATTTTTTTATGTATTAAAATTCAGATTGTTTAAAATTTATTTTTACATATTAAAATTCGAATCAATTAAAATTTATATTTTTTTATGTATTAAAATTTAAGTCGATTAAAATTTTATTCGAATTAGCTCGAATAAAATTTTAATCGATTCAAATTTTAATAAGTAAAAAATAAATTTTAACCAACTTGAATCGAATTTTAATTAGCACAAATTTTAATAAATAAAAAAATAAAAATTTTAATCAACTTGAAGTGAATTTTAATCGGTGCTAATAGCTCAGGTAAAGCTTAAATCCACTTGAATTTTAATACAAATTAAAATTTAATCAATTCAAATTGAATTTTAATCAGATTAAATTTTAATATGTAAAAAAATAAATTTTAATCGGTTCAAATTTTAATTAAATTTTATGCAAAAAGGTTGTTTGAGATTTATGTTAAGGCATTTTGTTGGTATTTTATAGGATTTGTTTTTAGTAGAAATGGTGGTTTAATTATAAGGGGTGTCAGTAATGTTTAAATATAAATTAGAATGAGTGTTAGTGATATTTTTGATAATAAAAAAGGTGTCTTTGAAAATATAGTAACCTAGAAGAGGTGTAATTAAAATTTTTCCTAAAAATATACCAAAGTAATTCAATAAAGTGAATTACCAAAGCCACTCGAGGACCCTTTTTTCCCCGAGCTGTCAACCACTCCGGTAGCACCTCAATAAACAAAAACAACCCAACACAATGCCTTTTAATAGTTTTTTTTTTTTTATATTGACCTTTTAATAGTTGAATAGCAAGAAGGCTTTTGAAAGTTGACATTGAGTACAACAAAACAAAAAAAAACAAACACACCCCAAAAGTAATTTTATTTATGCTCCGTTTAGTATAAAGGATGAAAAGTATGAATGATAGAAAGTAGGAGAAATACATTTTTTATCCTTTAAGGATGAAAAGTAGGAATGATACACTTTCATTTGTTTGTATTTGGTTGGATGGATGAAAAATAAAAGTGACTATTTTTTTTTCGTTGACTAAGATTAGAGGTGACATTCGAGTCGTATCGTATTAGATTCGTGTTGAGTTATTACGGGTTTGTGTCGAATATTAATCAAACATAACTTAACTCATTTAACTAATTGTATCGTGTCGAGTTGCGAGTTGACCTGTTTATTTTTGTATCGAATTCGAGTCGCGTCATCGTGTAGAGTCCAAAATTTTCATCTTAGTTAAGATGGAAAAAATATTATTTTTGAATTTAAAATTTTTATTTTTATTTTTTTATTTTTTTTAAATTTATTTTTAAAATTTAAAAAAATATATATATATATACCTATTTTACAATTGTATTTTTATATGAAATTAATATATACATAATATATGTATATATAAAAAAATATATAGACAAATAAGATACATCTCAACACAAATAATTAATTTTCTATCCAATTTCCTTCAAATTTTAAGAGATTGATTTTGGTGAGTTAGAAGAAAAGTTAATTCATTCACTTTTTCATCATTCCTACTTTCTTTCCTTACCAAACATGATGTTTTATTTTTTCATCCAATTTTTCATACTTCAAATTTTTCATCCTCCCAAACAAAGTATTAGGAAAAATGATACACAAACTCACAAGTACCACTTGTTTTTTGGGTTAATTGTAAGTTGTACCTTGAAAGATAGTTCAAATCTCATTTTACACCCTTAAAGATTAAAAATTGTAATTTGTACCCTAAAAGATAAAAATTTGTATCAATGTGCACCCTCAAAGATAAAAAATTTTAATTTATACCCTCAAAGATAAAAATTTGTATCAATGTGCACCCCCAAAAATAAAAAATCTCAATTTACATCCTCAAAGATAGAAATTTGTATCAATGTGCATCTAAAACTAAATAGATAAATTATACTTAGATCTCCTTATACTTGGTAATTTTATATCGATTGTGTTGAATGATTAGGTTATGTTGATTTTGTTAGGCTTAGCTTCTTATTTTTTAAAAATAATTGTATAGTTGCCCCTAACCTTTTTTGGCAGGCAATAACTTGTGACATGGTAATACACAATTACTCTTTCTAAAAATTGATTTTTCAACAAAATGGAAGATAACCCTAACGGCTTTATATAAAATGAAAAATGCCTTTTTGATCATGTACATTGAAAAGAAATTACTAACAAATTTAACACATAATTACTTGTGTAGACGATTTTTGAAATTTAAAAGAATATCTTACTCTACTTTAATTTAGGATTGAGTTAGGATTTTGGTGTTTTATATATTATTTTAATCTTAAATCAAATTACATTTCTTCAAGTTTGAACTTAATTTTCTTGTGGGTATCAGTTAGTGAATTTTTTTAATTATACTTTACCCAACTATGAACGGGTATTATGGCTCCGACATTGAATTATACACTCCAAAACGGTAACATGTTTTTATATCTTTGTCATGATAGTCAAAAATTTTGTTTCCAAAATATGTTTCGAGCTCTTTTCACTTAAGAGCAAATTAAGAATGTATTTTTATCACGGTAATAATTTTTAACATATTTTTTCTCTTGAAAATGCATTGTTTTTCTAGTTCCTAGATCTAAGAAATTATACATCCATTGCATTATTTACCAAAAAAACACATTATACAGGCCCAAAAAAGAGAAAAAGAATTTGTTGCATTCACATGTCACAAATAAGATGGAGGACGAGGGCAAAATTGGTAGACAACACACAATAGCCTTTCCTTGTTTTTTTGCTGATCTCACACTAGCCTTTCGGCGTGTAAATGATAAATCCTTTGTTGATGAGGTTCTTCAGAGCTGTCTATGGCCCACGTATGAAGAATTTTTTCCCTCAGTGGGCCAGCCCATACTTTTCTCAATTAATCCCAAATCTCTATCTCTTTTATGGGAAAAAATAGTTAAAAATCAAAAATCATGAGACAAATATGGTGCACTAACTAACATTGGCTTGTTGCATGCGAGTATTGACGAAGTTCATAATTTTTAATTGAATTTTATTTGTCGATATATATTTTTTTAATGATGGTTGGAAGCTGAATACCTACAAAAATTGATCAATTACTAATTAAACACTTTTAATCCGATAAATTCTAATGATTGTAGGTCATGTGTATAAGATAATTGATAAGTGACAAGAAAATCATACAAATTGGGACTTAATTAGCTATTATTTTTAGCATTAATAGTATTATTACACATAATAGTTATGGTAGATCAAAAACAAAAAACGTCATACAATGAATTATTTCTTGATTTTTTAAAAAAAATACTTTACAGTAGAATATCTGTAAAATTGCTTAAAATTCCTTGCTATGAATACCAAAAAAGATTGCATAGTAAGTTGACTAGTTGTATTTCTACAATGTATTCTCCTAACAGTTGTATAGGAATTTTAAGGGCCAAATTGAATTTATTTGTAAGGACATGAAAGCCCAATCAATGAAGAGGATATGAGTTTTTAATATCCCTTACGAAAAACTTATTCTTGTTTTTTAGGGGATATATTTTTAAATTAATTCTAATTATGGTGGTTAATTTAGAGTTCAAGAGAGTAATCGGTACAATTCTAAATATTTTTAAAAAAAATAAAAAGAAAAAAAGAAAGAAAAGAGGATAGGAGTTCATTAAAGAAAAAAGTTGGAGGTGCCCCCAAAAACAGGAATGAGAAAAAAGGAAAAGGTGGACGGTTAAAGGGGAAGGCAGCGATGACTTAAATATGGGAGAGAGAGAAAATAACTTTACCAAAATGTTGAATAAACCCCAAAATCTTTCATGGGTCTTATAGCACAAAGAACCTCTTTTATAAATACCAAAACACTTAAAATCCCAGTTTGATAGTGTCATAAGAATCATTTGCATTTGGATAAAGGGGCAGACATGAATGAACCACCAAAGTATGCTTATCCCTACCCTGCTCAAGGTACGAGAAAAGATATTTATTTGATGATTCTCATATGATTCCAGTCATAGAAAACCCATTTGGTTCTATTCTATCTGATGGAAATTGTTTTGCTCATAATGATCTGTTGATTTTTTTATTTTTTTTCAAACTTATATTTAGTGTTGTCTCTATGGTTTTTGATCAGATCACTTAGTACTTTATCTTCTCTACTTGGGTGATTTTCTCAGGGTATTATCAAGGCCCTCCAGTGATGGCACCTCCTCAGTATGCTCCTCCACCCCCCAGGAGAGAACCGGGTTTTCTTGAGGGATGGTAATCTCTCTCTCTCTCTCTCTCTCTCTCTCTCTCCGTGTGGTATATGTAGTTTCCGGCGGATTTTGGAGCAACGATACTATTTTAACCAAATTAGAGTCGAGTCATGGAAACTCTCTCTGCAGGGCAAGTAAACTAAGGCAATAAGGATGCATACATCTACTCCAACACAAATCCTGCAACAGTGGAATCTCCTGCCATAGACTATTTTCTTATTTAGTTTATGTCAATAAATTTCTTAATTTTTGACGAGATCAGATTTAGATTAGGCTTGAGTCCAATTCATAGGTTGAATCCAAACAAACTAGACTTAGCTCATGGCTTCGGTTCAATTCAAAGCTCAAGAGTCTAGAAAGAATTAACGCACATGAGAGAGTAATAATCGGGAGAGCCATGATTTCAAGATAATATTTATCTCCAATTGTAACTATTCTCTTCGGTAAACTAATACCTTGACTTTTATGACACCTTTTTAACTAGAGTTTTATGCCTATAAATTATAAAGCAGATCTCACACACTTCATGATTGCAGTCTTACTCTCTTTTTTTCCTATTACCTTGTATTCTCTTATTAATTGAGTTTTTTGGCCACCGTTACCTTCTTCTGTAGTTAGATCACCAGATCTAATCATCCAATCTTTATTTTTTATTATGAACTGTTTCATTATTTGGCTTCACCTAATCTTTATCTTTTATTATTAACTATTTTAGTGTTTGCCTTACGTCACACACGTGATTTGATCGTGCATTGTCAACTTTGTGCATCATCAATTTTTTGGCAAATGATTAAAGTTTCTTATTTTTTGGTAATGTTTTGTTTGGTGTTGTGGTGTTTACAGTCTTGCCGCTCTGTGTTGCTGTTGTCTGATTGATGAGTGTTGCTGCGATCCCTCCATCATCTTCGTTGGCTGATCGTCCTTTTGTAACATCTGCTTTTTCTTATTTCTAGGATATATAAAGACGTGTATGGTGTAATGCTTAATGGTATTTACATGGGATTTTTGTGTTCTAGTTTGTTTCAATGGGAGATTTTTCTTCTATCTATTTTGAGCTTTCCAATTTCAGTGAGTAACTTGTCATTACAGTCCAATTGTTGTCAAACTAGATTTGTGAAGTTACCTATTTGTATCATATTTCAGTCGTGTAATTTAGTATTTGTGGTAATCTATCGCTAAGCTAGAAACCCAGAATTAGGAATGTGTTTTATCTTTCAACCAAAACCCATCAATCCATTGGCCTTTACGAGTTCAATTTCATCTTTATCCATATGGTTGCAAAACCAGCTAAACATCAGTGTAAAATATAAATACCAGATCAAGAACAAGAAAATAACAACAACAAAAAAAGATAATTTCGCAATCTAATATCAATAAAACGGACCTCTCAGATCCAAGTAGGGTTCTTCGGGTTTGATATTTACTCCATCCAATTATAATTTGTGTTAGCGAACGTTTCATTTGAGCTTGTATAAAAAATTAATCAATCCTAACCTGCTAAACTTCTTGTTTATGTCGAAGATTGCCATATTTTTTAAAGTCTATCAAAGAGGATTTCAGTAATTATTGTAAGCTTATGTTATTTGGACAAGAAATTATTGTCAAATGATCAATTACAAATGAAAGGTCTTTTTACTCTTCTTGCAACCTATCTTAATGTTTTTTAATTATTGCGAAGAAAGCACAAATTGTTGTGGATACGGACCTAATTTTAGAGATTTAAATTTGTTCATTATATTTCCATTCAATTTCTGCATGGATGAGAAGTCCATTTATAAGTAATGAGTCCCACTTGAGAATTAATTATTTATATAATATCACGTAAAATTGAATAAAAGTGTAACGATCACTATCTCGATCCTAATATTGGTGGTAGATGTGTTATGAAATTCAGTCGCTCTCTTCGGGAAAGTAGTACTAATGATGTGTGAGTAAGGTCCCACTTGTCACCCTCATTTTGAACTTCTGCATGAGATGACAGTGAATGTGGGGTAATCTATAGTTGAATGTGGAATATTGTGTTCGTTAAGGGCAACTTTTGAATGCCTCTTCACTACAATTTATCATTTACATTGCTTTTGAAATTTGAAACATCAACAACCAAAAAATGTTAATCTTAATTGAAACATCGGTTATAAAGAACTAATGAATCAATCTTAATTGCAGCACTAATTCATAATCTAAAACTATGCTAAACAGTACTCTTAAAATGCCCCAACTCCAAGTCGTGATGGGTTTTTGATGGGTTTGATCATGTTCTTCTCTTTATAATTAATACCGCTTTTATAAACACCTTTGATCGATAAATTTCATTGACTTTCGGTCAGTTTTCTTCCATTATTTTCTCTTACGTACCTTGATTGTTGCCTTTCTGATTTCAAAGGCCCAGCCAATTTTTGATAATTGCTGCCTTTTGAATTCGGATAACTCAACAAAAGTCTTCTTGTAACTGTCTTTCTTTAAATTTGAAAAGTCATGTTGAGTGACTTACTTTTCCACACGCTTGTTACCTGACTATCATGTATTTATTTTATGAACATATATCATTCATTATTTATTCACAAATATTACAAAAATATAGTCCAAACACTACTCTAAACCAGTAGAACCATTTTCAGATTGTAGATAACCTGTGAACTTAAGTCTACTAGCCCATTGTGATATCTCATGGGTGGCTGTCAAGGTATTGTTCCACTGGACCCAGTTTAGTTATGTTAATTCCATAACATTACATTGTTATATTCTCAATAACAGGAGTAGTGTACTGTTGAAGGGAAGCTCTTGGTCTTAGGGAGGTATGGGTTTTCTTAGGAACAGTGTATTGGGAATCTTGGCTATTGAGAGACCTTAGGCCCAAGGCAAAGTGGAGCTTTTTGATGGATTGACTTTTTGCCCAAGGTAGGGTCCTTGAGAGGCGCCCAATACCCATTTAGGTGATTTTTGGGTCTGAAGAACCTTTTTGATTGGAATTTCGAATCTGCATAATGACTTCTTGGGATACCATAATTTCAAACTTCTGGTCCCCCAAGGTATCTAAATATAACTTTTGTCTGTTGGGCTGCTCAGCTATAACGACTAGGTCGGCATTTCTCACCTGCCTATTTTTTGGTATCCTGAATTGAATTTGTGTATGAATGATTTACTTGACATTTCTTCCCTGCTAGAGACTCTGAAGTAGCCATTATAGATCGTCTTTCTCAGTTCCAATGGTGCAGGTTTTCCTACTTGAATATAGTTGGATTTCTGAATGCCCACACCTTTTGATTGCTCAAGTTTGTGTGTAACTATAAATGAATGATTTCTACCACATCTCACACCTAATTTTGATTCGTGGGGAGTCTACAGCTAGTGAATATAGGTGGAAGGAGCGGTTTGTTATATTCTACATTGTTTTTCAAAAGAAAATAACTCTATTCGTGACCCATTTAATTTTTAAAAAGTACGCAACTCAACTTAACAACATTTTCATCCTAACTATTTGAGATTGCTATTGTGTTCCATCAATAGCTATGTTGAGATTTAACTTGATTTAAATCCACTAACAAACACACACAATCGAAAAACAAATCAAAAATATAAAGCAATAAGAAACAAGAAGAACAAAACACAGATTTTACGTGGTTCGGCAATTTTCCCACGTCCATGAAATTGCAGGGATTTCACTATTGAGAGAGTTGAATTACAGAGAGCGGCTGTACAATCCACTACAAACCCTAATCACCAAAACAACAGGATTTATATGTCCTACGCACTGGGCTGTATAACGGGCCCAAAAAATTTTCCTTGGGGGTGTTGCCCCCGAACCCCCACGAGGTTTGTCCATGAGCGCTACGGCTTGGGCCTATAGGCCCAAGCCTTCGCTCCATGGACTAAGCCTCAGAAAATTTTTCATTAAAAACCACACAATATTACTTCGGGTCGGGTCATCATCCGGATCACATATACAAACTAGACTCCATAAAAAAAAAACCAACAGGCTACACGATGTTTGGAGAGAAATCATTCATACTTAGCCAAAATATTACTTCCTCTTGCCTGGGCTACAAATATGAAAGGTGCACAGGAAAGATAAAAATAAATAAACCCACGCGAATCTATAAATTAATGACCAATGTTATTGGGACATAATGCATTATAATAATTGGATTAATAGTATGTCTCAATGTTGAATGAAATCTACCATCAATCTAATTAACACAATGCATTAACTCTAAATTAGGTACGAGTAACAGTGTCAATAAATTAATACTATCCCTTACATCCATATGTTCATGTGGCTCTCTCAAATTACCAAATGGGCTTTTGAATTTCACATCATATTGTGAACTTAAGGGGATATGCTTTCGAGAAGCATCATAACTTTTTAATGTTGAATTGCCAAAATCGTCTTTTAATGGGCATTAAAGGTGAATTTGAAAAGGTATTGCCTTCAAAAACTGATTTTAGGAATCTAGTTTTGTGTTGCAGATGTTGAAATTGATGATGAGCCATGACAAGAAGATTGTATGAAAATATTTGGGGTTGACTATAAGTTGTGTGCTTATGTTACAATTTGAACAAAGCATACGCAGTCCATTTATAATTGTAAAGTAAAATATGTCATATATAATCGAAATGTGTGTTCATCTGTTTATTAAACAGATTTAGTTAAGCAATCTGAACGTATTAAGACTAAACTCATGCCAAATAGCAGTATCATATTGACCAGAACGTAAAAAATTGTCAACCTAGAAAAATCATCGGTGATCATATTACTGGATTTGCCTCACAAAGTAAATTAAATGCAAAATCACAAACATTACATAGCTATCTAAATGTGCCGTGTCAAATGACATTAGTAACGCATGGGTAGGTAGAAGATGATAACAAAGCAATAATGCAGCAACAATGTATCTTTAGCAATCTGAGCAGAGCTACTTTGGCTAGATCTTTTAGGTGTCCATGTAAAATAGTATTCCAAATACCTAACCGCTTTTGCACTTTGAAAATTACCTTAGAATGCAAGTCAAATTCCTCTCTACCCATTAACAAGCCCACAATAGTAACCAAAAAAAAAAAAAACCAACCAACCAAACAATAACAGGGATCCCAAAAACATGATTCCGGAAACAAACACAGAAAGGCTCTCAACAATATGAAATCATACAAAATAAAAATGTAGTAAAAGAAGTATGCAGATTATAATGCTAATTAAAATGTAGATGTTTCAGATATCAAAACTTCAGAATGATGGCAAAGCATC
This sequence comes from Ilex paraguariensis, assembly GCA_963454935.2. NCBI lineage: Eukaryota > Viridiplantae > Streptophyta > Magnoliopsida > Aquifoliales > Aquifoliaceae > Ilex > Ilex paraguariensis. Next base: position 2,006,585 of record CAUOFW020002724.1, read on the forward strand.
AAAGAATAAGTTGTTGTAAAATATACTAAAACTGCATTGTTTTTTATTCTTGCCCAAATCCTTAGATTGATTTTGCAATCTTCTTCCTCTGATGAAATCTATTCCAACCGTAATTAACTGAAGTGAGAAGTTTCATCTATAAATTATCTTTACCTCTACTTCTTGGCCTCCTCATATTCTGTTTCTGGAGGCCGNATAATTAGCTTAAGTGTGAAGTCGCAGTACATCATCTATAAATTATCTTTACCTCTACTTCTTGGCCTCCTCATATTCTGCTTCTGGAGGCTGCTCCCCATCCTGGGACCCTCCAGAGGCAGCCCCACCGGAGCCTCCAGACATATGCTGTCCAATCTTTGTAGCAGCCTTGTTTGCAGCATCAATCTTTGCCTTTATCTCCTCCACGTTGTCATTACCCATTGCTTTCCTTAGGTCTGACACAGCAGACTCGAGTTCTGTTGCCACCTCAGATGGAATCTTGTCCCTATACTCGGCTAAGCTCTTCTCTATGATGTATATGGTTGTATCAGCAGAATTTCGGAGGTCAATCAGTTCTTTCCTCTCCTGATCTTTCTGAGAATGCAACTTGGCTTCCCTGACCATCTTTTGAATCTCATCCTCTGAAAGCCCTCCAGATGATCTGATCGTAATCTGTTGCTCTTTTCCAGTTGTCTTATCCTTGGCAAAAACAGTAACAATACCATTGGCATCAATGTCGAATGTCACTTCAATCTGTGGCAAGCCCCTAGGTGCAGGTGGAATACCCATAAGTTCGAATTCTCCAAGAAGCTTGTTGTCAGCAGCCATTTGACGCTCACCTTGAAGCACTTTGATTCCAACTTGGGTCTGGTTGTCTGCGGCTGTAGAGAAGACCTGTGACCACAAATAAAGCCGATAAATCGTATTTGCATATCATACACTAGCCACCGGTATGTATAGAATGTTAAGAAATATAGGGTTATTTGTTTATTAAGGATAGAATAGTCCTTTACTTTTTTTGTCTTGTTTACCTTATATATAGTCTCTTTGTATTTAAGTTAAATTACTTCTTTATATTTCAATTTAATTATGCAGTATCAATAAAATCCTAACCTCCTCTTTTCTTATCTCTTGTATTTCTTTAGATTGTTCAACATTGTATCAGAGCAAAGTTTTATGGGACAAGGCTTAATCTCAAACATAGTTTACGCAATCTGGTATTTGTTCCGTTTAAGCAATCTGGTATTTGTTCCGTTTTTTGTAATCTGATATTTGTTCCGTTTTTGTAATCTGATATTTGTTCCGTTCTTGCAATCTGGTATTTGTTCCATTTTTTGCAATCTGGTTTTCTTTGTTTGTTGATTATGGCTACTGCAAGAGACGATTCGCTTCAGTCTGTGAGTGTGAGGTTGGATGGAAAGAATTATTCGTATTGGAGTTATGTGATGAGAAATTTTCTTAAGGGTAAAAAGCTATGGGGATATGTTATTGGAACTTATGTGAAACCTAAGAATACTGATGCGGGTTATATTGATTTGATAGATGTCTGGGAAGCAGACAATGCAAAAATTATTACTTAGATCAACAATTCTGTTGAGCATTCTATAGGTACGCAGTTGGCAAAGTATGAGACAACAAATGAGGTTTGAGATCATCTACAAAGGTTATTCACCCAATCAAATTTTGCAAAGCAGTATCAATTGGAGCATGACATACGAGCTCTTCAGCAGAAGAATATGAGTATTCAGGAGTTTTATTCTGCTATGACAGATCTTTGGGATCAATTGACTCTTACAGAATCAATTGAATTAAAGGCATGTGGTGCCTATATTGCTCGTAGAGAGCAACAACGGTTGATACAGTTTTTAATGGCACTTCGTAATGATTTTGAAGGACTTAGAGGTTCAATTTTGCATCGTTCTCCACTTCCTTCTGTTGACTCAGTTGTCAGTGAGTTATTGGTTGAAGAGATACGTCTTAAGTCTTATTCTGACAAGGGAATTCTTTCTACTTCTAATCCTTTTATGCTAGCAGTACCTTCTAAACCATTCTCTCATAATCAGAATAAGCCTTACACAAGGCCTGCCTTCGACGAGTGCAGTTTCTGTAAGCAGAAAGGTCATTGGAAGGCTCAATGTCCTAAGTTAAGATAGCAGAATCAATCGCAGCAGTAATCTCAAGCTAGGAAGTCTGGTAACTAGTCACAATCTAATGCTCCTAGACCACCTCAGAGTTACAAACCACCACAGTCTAATACTGCAGCAGTAGTTTCATCAGGTCCTTTCACCGATTCCAGTACCTTGACTGAGCAATTTCAGAAGTTTTTCTCCTTACAGCCACAAGCTATGTCTGTTTCTTTTTCAGGAGGTCAGTTGCCTCATAGTTCTCCAGGTATGTCACATTCTGTATGGGTCTTGGATTCTGGTGCCTCACATCATATATCTCCAGATTCTTCATCTTTTGCTTCTGTATCTCCTTCATCTTTTGCTTCTGTATCTCCTTCATCTTCTATTTCTGTTTTGACTGCTGATGGCACTCCTATGTCTTTAGCAGGTGTTGGTTCTGTTGTCACACCTTACTTGTCTCTCCCTAATGTTTATCATATTCCAAAACTCACATTAAATCTTGCTTCTGTTGGTCAGTTATGTGATTCTGAAAATTTAGTCACATTTTCCTCTTCTTCTTGTTATGTGCAGGATCTGCAGTCTCAGAAGTTGATTAGGACAGGCCATAGGAAAGGGGGACTATATATTTTGGATGAGTTAAAAGTGTCAGTTGCTGCTGCTGCTGCTAGTAGTGTTGATTTATCTTCTTTTCGTTTGAGTTCTTCTTCTTCCAATTTTTATTTATGGCATTCTCGTTTAGGTCATGTTTCGTCTTCTCGTTTGAGATTTTTGGCATCCACAGAGGCTTTAGGAAATTTGAAAACTTGTGATATTTTTGATTGTAGTGGATATAAACTAGCAAAATTTTCAGTTTTACCTTTTAATCGAAATATTTCTGTTTTTTCTTCTCCATTTGATTTGATTCATTCTGATGTATGATGACCTTCTCCTGTTGCCACAAAAGAAGAGTCTCGATATTATGTTTTTTTTATTGATGATCATACTCGTTATTGTTGGATTTATTTAATGAAACATCGTTCTGAATTCTTTGAGATATATACAGCCTTTCGAGCTCTTGTCAAAACTCAACATTCTGCTGTTATCAAATATTTTAGGCGTGATTTGAGTGGGGAATACACTTCTAATAAATTTGTTGAGTTGCTTGCCTTAGATAAAACTATTCACCAAACTTCATGTACAGATACTCCTGAGCAAAATGGTGTTGCTGAAAGAAAACATAGGCACATTGTTGAAACTACTCGTTCTCTCTTGCTGTCTTTTTCTTTTCTTAGTGAGTTTTGGGGTGAAGCTGTTTTTACTGCTGTAAGTTTGATTAATACAATTCCATCTTCTTATATTTCAGGTGTTTCTCCTTTCGAAAATTTGTATGAGTATGCCCCTGATTATTCTTTATTTAGAGTTTTTGGTTGTACTTGTTTCGTTCTTCGTCTTCATGTTGAACGCAACAAGCTATCCTCTCGATCTGTTATTTATGTCTTTCTTGGATATGGTGAAGGTAAAAAGGGGTATCGTTGTTTTTGATCCAATAACTCAAAAACTTTATGTGTCTCGTCATGTTATTTTTCTTGAGCATATACCTTTCTTTTCTATTCCATCTACTACTTATAGCTTGACTAGATCTGATCTTATTCGTATAGATCCTTTTTCTGAGGATTCTGATAGTTTGTCATCTCAGATTTCTAATACTTCAAATAGAAGCACTGATCATTCTACAGGTACTGACACTTTACTCTCTAGTACACCTGAAGCTACCTCCTCTCCTGTGGTCCCTCAAGCTCCGTCTGAGATTGTAGATCCACCTTTACGTCAATCCACACGCATTCGTAAGTCCACAAAATTACCAGATTTTACTTATTCTTGTTATTCTTCATCTTTTACTTCTTTTTTAGCTTCTATTCATTGTTTTTCTGAGCCCTCTTCCTATAAAGAGGCAATTCTTGACCTTCTTTAAAAGCAAGCTATGGATGAGGAACTTTCTGCTTTGCATAAGACAGGTACTTGAGATTTGGTTCCTCTACCTCCTGGTAAGAGCGTTGTTGATTGTCGGTGGGTGTATAAAATTAAGACAAATTTTGATGGATCTGTTGAGCAATACAAAGTTAGGTTAGTTACAAAAGGGTACTCTCAACAGTATGGTATGGATTATGATGAGACATTTGCTCCTGTTGCAAAAATGACTATCATTCGTACTCTTATTGCAGTTGTTTCGGTTCGTCAGTGACATATTTCTTAACTTGATGTTAAAAATGCCTTCTTGAATGGGAATATTCAAGAAGAAGTTTATATGACTCCCCCTCCTGGTGTTTCACATGATTCTGGGTATGTTTGCAAGCTCAAGAAAACATTATATGGTCTCAAACAAGCACCTCGTGCTTAGTTTGAAAAATTTTCTATTGTGATCTCTTCCCTTAAGTTTATTTCTAATAGTCATGATTTTGCTCTTTTTGTTAAGTGCATTGATGCAGGTCGTATCATTCTGTCTTTATATGTTGATGACATAATTATTACTGGTGATGATGTTAATGGTATTTCAGTTTTAAAGACAGAGTTAGCTAGACAGTTTGAAATGAAGGATTTGGGTTTTCTACGATATTTCTTGGGTATTGAGGTAGCCTGCTCACCCAAATGTTATCTTTTTTCTCAATCGAAATATGTTGCAAATATTCTTGAGCGAGCAAGACTTACTGATAATAAGACTGTAGATACTCCCATTGAGGTTAACGCAAAGTATTCCTCTTTTGATGGTTTATCTTTGTCAGATCCTACTTTATATCATACTATTGTTGGGAGTTTGATATATCTCACTATTACTCGTCTAGATATTGCATATGTTGTTCATGTTGTTAGTCAATTTGTTGTTTTTCCTACTATAGTTCATTGGGCAGCGGTTCTTCATATTTTAAGGTATCTTCGAGGTACAGTCTTTCAGAGCCTTTTACTTCCATCCACTTCTTCCTTGGAGCTGTATGCATACTCTAATGCTGATCACGGCAGTGATCCCACAGATCACAAACTTGTTACTGGTTTCCATATATTTTTGGGTGATTCTCTTATTTCTTGGAAAAGCAAGAAACAATCTATTGTTTCTCAATCTTCAATCGAAGCAGAATATCGTGCTATGACATCTACTACCAAAGAGATTGTTTGATTACGTTGGTTATTTGCAGATATGAGAGTTTCTCTTTCTCATCCCACTCTTATGTATTGTGACAACCGGAGTTCTATTCAGATTGTTCACAACTCGATTTTTCATGAACGAACTAAGCACATTGAGGTCGATTGTCATCTTACTCGTCATCATCTCAAGCATGACACCATTACTTTGCCCTTTGTTTCTTCTTCTTTGCAGATTATAGATTTCTTTACCAAGTCGCATTCTATTTCCCGTTTTCGTTTTCTAGTTGACAAACTCTCGATGCTTGTCGCTGCTACATCGTGAGTTTGAGAGGAGATCTTAAGAAATATATGGTTATTTTGTTTATTAAAGGTAGAACAATTCTTTATTTTCCCTGTCTTGTTTAGCTTATATATAGTCTCTTTGTATTTAGGTTAAATTATTTTATTGTATTTCAATTTAATTATGCAGTATCAATAAAACCTTAACCTCTTCTTTTCTTATTTCTTGTATTTCTTTAAATTGTTCAACGTAGAACACAACACACATCTATCCAGGGGCATGGATTCACCAATTCTAAGATTTCATCCAATACCTCAGCAAGTATTTACTAGATAGAAGAATGTGAAATACTGTAATTCCATTTTGTAACAGAAATAACCTCTCCACACATGGAGGTAAAACTGTGTATATCTAACTCTCCCCATACCTCGCAATATATAACAGTCATCAATTAAAGCATCCCCTCTACATATAAACTTTGCATACTTATTTAAATACTGAAATGGCATTGGCAAGAAAACAAACTGGCAGTCCAACCACTTGCACTGCGTCTGAATGAATATGACACACATATATCTATCCACTAGCAAACAATTGATTCTTGTCTATCGAGTAAAACCAATTGACATAGAAAGAACGTAAAATCCACAAGCTGAAATCAAAAATTGCTCTCACAACGAACGAAGCATACCTTGCCGTCGACTGTACAGCAGATGCATGCGTGATCCTATACATATTTGCATGCATTTCGAGTTCATGGGTGCGGGCGTATATATCCTAAGTATGAAATTACCAGTATCACATTGCATAGTAAATTTCTTCTTTTTAGCTCCTTAATCTCCTTTCGACTACATTTTCTAAAATTCCAAATTTCAATGAAGTGCACTGACCTGGGACTTCCTTGTGGGAATGGTGGTGTTTCTGTTAATCAGCCTGGTGAAAATGCCACCAAGAGTTTCAATGCCAAGCGATAGTGGAGTTACATCCAATAAAAGCAACTCCTTCACATCTCCACGGAGGATACCACCCTGAATTGCAGCTCCCATTGCAACAGCCTCATCAGGATTAACCCCCTTGCTTGGACTTTTTCCGAAAATTTCAGCAACTATTTGTTGTACCTTGGGAACACGAGTCATACCTCCAACAAGAAGAACTTCATCTACTTAATTGGTGGAAACACCGGCATCCTTCAGACAATTGTGGCAAGGGGTTCTAGTCCTTTCAATCAATTGATCCACCAAAGTCTCAAATTTTAATCTGGTTAATGTTACATTTAGATGTTTGGCACCAGAAGCATCAGCAGTTATGAAAGGCAGGTTGATTTCAGTCTGAGAGGTCGATGAGAGTTCTATCTTAGCCTTCTCTGCAGCTTCCCGAAGCCTCTGCAGTGCAAGCCTATCCTTTGATAGATCAATCCCTTCGGTTCTCTGGAACTCACCCACCAAGAATTCTAACAGTGCATTGTCAAAATCCTCCCCTCCAAGAAATGTGTCTCCATTCGTTGCTTTCACCTGTTGGCCAAGATAGTAAGACTAACTTGCTTTAAAAAATAGGTACAACATTTCATGGGATGAGAACAGATGCAAACCTCAAAGACACCATTGGATATTTCTAGAATAGAAACATCAAAAGTACCGCCTCCAAGATCAAACACTGCAATGGTGCCTTCTTTGTTATTTAAACCATAAGATAGTGCAGCAGCAGTTGGTTCGTTAATAATTCTTTGTACATCTAGACCAGCTATCCTCCCAGCATCCTTTGTGGCTTACCTATGTGCATCATTGAAGTAGGCTGGAACTGTAACTTCAGCTTTGTTAACACCGTTGTTCAGGTACGACTCAGCTGTTTCTTTCATCCTGCTAAGAACGAATGCACCAATCTGGCTTGGGGAGTACTGCTGTCCAGCAGCTTCCACCCAAGCATCTCCATTGGGAGCTCTGACTATCTTATAAGGCACCATTTTCATTTCCTTCTGTGTCTGAGGATCATCAAACCGCCTCCCTGTTAAACGTTTTGTCCCTGAAAATGTATTTGTTGGGTTCGTCACAGCCTGATGCTTAGCTGTGGTTCCTACAAGTCGCTCCCCTTTCGCGCTGAGAGCAACAACTGATGGTGTGGTCCGAGCTCCTTCAGAATTCTCAATCACTTTGGCAGTCTAAATGTAAAATCAGAGCTATAGCCAAGGGAAATAAACAGAAAACACAATCTTTTCCTAGGAAAAGAAAGTAAAAATATAAGCCTTGCTAAAAGCGAAACCCGAAAAGCAAAAGGATAAACAAATCAAAGGCCCACCTTTCCTTCCATAACTGCTACACAAGAGTTTGTGGTACCCAAGTCAATGCCTATAACATCATTTCCAAGTGGCTTTGAGCTGTAACACAACGACAACACATTAGTAAACACTGTACACTCAGGGTGAATGTTGTGAGCATCAATTGATTACCTGAAGTGTCTTGCAAAATTGCATATTTGTTACCAAAAGGTGAGGTGACTGACGATGTCTTAGCATTACCCGTCAACTGAAAGATCAAAAACACTGATAACTTTCCGTATAAATTGTTGGTCAAATAACAACATCTAGATATGCTAAATCTCAAAATCATTAAAAATGTTCAAGTGGGTAAAGTAACAACATCTTGAAACACAAATCTTCCAAACCAGAAAAAAAAAAAACCAAAAACTCAGGTATAAATGAGGTAGATACAGAGCGCGATAAACAACTGAAATGAAGGGACTTCTTCAAGTTTTGCAAAAAAATTCTATAGCTGAGTCATAGAGTATAAGGCATGCAGTGAATTAACCAACTAGTCTTTTCTAACTGTTTTCAGTTCAGTATAAGTCACAAATCTGTCACATATTATGTCACATCTAGATTTTCAAAGAATAATTCAACCAACAGTATGTAAAATACCATCATGACTTAGATAGCAAACTTATTCCTGCTAAATTATTATTAGAAACAAGATTTTGTAGAGAATGCAGTTTGCAAAGGACGCAAAGAAATTAGTAAATAGGGCATTTATTCACAGGTTCTCAAAAATAAGAGAAAACAAAATTTAGCAAAGCTAACGTCAATTGGAACTTTTGTCTTTGTAGGTAACCAGTCCAAACAATTACAAAAATTGAATAAAAAACATTAGGATTTCGTTCCAATTTCATTATCTATATTACCTTTGATGCTCCGTTTGGTACTATAAAAAAATGGAAGGATTGAAAATTAGAATGATAAAAAGTTGGAGGGATAAATAAAACATCATATTTGGTAAGAAATAAAAGTATGAAGGATGAAAAAGTAAACGGAGTAACTTTTCTTCTAACTCACAAAAATCAATCCCTCTAAAATTGGATGAAAAGTGGATGAAAAGTTAATTATTTGTATTGAGATGTATCTTATTGGTCTATATATTTTTTTATGTATACATATATTATGTATACATTAATTTCATATAAAAATACATTGATAAAATATGTATATATATATATATATATATATATATATATATATTTATTTATTTTTTTAAAAAAAAAAATTTTAAAAAAAATTTTAAAATAAAAATAAAAAATTTAAATTTAAAAAATATTTTTCCCATCTTAGTTAAGGGTGAAAATTTTTAACTAACATAATGACACGACTCGAACTCGACACGAATTTGATTAACTCGAACACGAATACGAGACAAAAATAAACATTTCGACTCGTAACTCGACACGACACAATTAGTTAAATGATTTGAGTTAGGTGTGACTAATGTTCGATACAAATCCGTAATGACTCAACACGAATCTAACACGATACAACTTGATTGTTACTCCTAATTTTAGCCAACAAAAAAAAAATAGTCATTTTTATTTTTTATCCATCCAACCAAATGCAAAGAAATGAAAGTGAATCATTCATACTTTCCATCATTTCTATCAAACGAAACATTAGATTAATGTCAACAGAGAAAACCGTAGAAGCGATAAATCAGCATGAATATCGGGACAAAATGATTGAGTGAAGGCCACATAAACGCAGGTACCTTAAAGGATAAAAAGTGTATCATTTTTTTAAGAATAAAAAATGTATCTCTTTTATTTTTCATCATTCTTACCCAACGAAGTATTAGATTAATGTCAACAAAGAAAACTCTAGACGCGATAAATCAACATGAATACCGGGACAAAATGATTAAGTGAAGGCCACAAACACAGGTAACTTTAAGATTTTTTCAGTTAAGTACACTCCTCTGCATAGAGATGGATTTCACATAAAAAATGGGGTTTGAATACATTATCGAAAAATGTTTTTTGGTAGGGTACCAAAAAAAAAAAAATGAACGGTTCATAACTCGTGAATAACTTTTACCGTTGATCAAACCTATAACTTTTTACCGGCTACCCACTTAGCCTTACAAATTTATATAAAAAAAAATTCATGCGAAGAAGAAGGTGGTCTTTTCATTTAAAAAAAAAATACCACTCAAACAGGGAAGAAGAAGGAGAAAGATCAATGGAATTGTAGAATTGTTTTTATCCCTAAATGAAGAGATTTTAATCATCATCATTTATTAAAACTAAGGTTGAGATTATAGTAAGTTTATATTTTAAAAAAATAATTACACTTTTTTTGGTTAACTTTATCATTTTTTTGCTTACAATTACACTGGTTAAGAGTAATTTTTTTTGGTTAACAGTACCATTCTTTGGTTAAGATTATCATTTTTTTGGTTAAGAATACCACTTTTATAGTTAAAATTACCACTTTTTTGGATCAGCCTAGCGATCAAGTTTGCAAACTAATCTCCCTGACTAATCTTGATCGCTCAAACCAGCGATCAAGATTTTAGCTTGTCCAATAAATTTCATTTATAACCCTAAATTATCACATTTTCTCAATTTTTTCATCAAATTTTTCATATTACACCATGAACTATGTAATTAGTTTCATATTAGCCCAATTGTTTTTACCTATTTTAATTTAACACCAAAGGTGTACCAAATATGATAACTTTGCTATAATTTATTTAGCATGAAAAACAAAAGTTGTAATTATTTTAACTTAACCCAAAATATAACCCCAAAATATGGCAATTTTACCCAAAAAATTGTGGCAATATAACTTATGTAACATTTTAGTAATAGCCAAAAAAAATGTGCTAAACTTTAGTTGTAATTTAGCCTTGGTGACCTTAATAACCTAATCCTAACCTCTAATATTTTAAGTTAATCGTAAATTTAATGTCACTCAAAAATCCTAAATATTGAAAAATTTACCTTTTATTTTTATTTTATGTTTAAATATGATAAATAATTATGATTATTAAAAACTAATTTTACTTTCTATTATCACTTAAATTAGTGGTGCACTTAGATAACCTAATCTAACATCCTATTTAAGTTTAATGTCACTCAATAACCCCAAATATTGTAAATTTTTTATTATATTTTTATTTAGGTTTAAATAAGATAAATAATCATCATATATTAAAACTAAGATTGAGTGGTAGTCTTTTCATAAAAAAAAAAAAACTCAGACATGGAAGATGAAGTAGAAAGATCAAAGCATGGAGTTGCACAATTATTTTTATCTCTATGAGATTATAAAATCATCATCATCATCATTTATTAAAACTAAGATTGAGATTATAGTAAATTCATAAAAAAAAAAAAAAAAAAAAAACTCACGACGAATAAGAAGGATAAAAAAGAAGATGAAATTGCAAAATTGTTTTTATCCCTATGAACCCTTTATAAGATTTTAAATCATCATCATTTATTAAAAATAAGGTTGAGATTATAGTAACCTTATATTTAAAAAATATAAATACACATTTTTGGTTAACATTCACTTTTTTGGTTAAGATTACTATTTTTTTGGTTAAGAGTACCACTTTTTTTTGTTAACATTAGAACTATTTTGGTTTACATTACTATTTTTTTTTGTTAACATTACCACTGTTTTTGTTAAAAGAACTACTTTTTTGGTTAACATTACCACCATTTTAGTTAAGAGTACCACTTTTTTTTTATTAATATTACCATTATTTTGTTTAAAAGTATCACTTTTTGGGTTATCATTACAACTTTTTTAGTTAAGATTACAACTTTTTTTAGTTAATAGTACCACTTTTTTTGTTAATATTATCACTGTTTTGATTATGAGTACCATTTTTTTGGTTAATATTCCCATTTTTTTTTGTTAATAATACCACTATTTTGGTTAAAATTACCACTATTTTGGATAATATGACCACTTTTTTGGTTAATATTATCATTTTTTTAGTTAAGAGTACCACTGTTTTGGATAAAAATTATCACTTTTTTGGTTAACATTATCACTATTTTGGTTAAGAGTACCACTATTTTGGATAATATTATCACTTTTTTAGGTTAATATTACAACTATTTAAGTTAAGAGTACCAATGTTTTGGTTAGCATTACCCTTATTTTGGTTAAGAGTACTATTGTTTTGGATAATATTACCACTCTTTTGATTAAGATTACCACTCTTTTGGTTAACAGTACAACTGTTTTGGTTACGAATACCACTTTTCTAGTTAATATTATCATTGTTTTAGTTAAGAGTACCACTTTTTTTGTTAACATTACTACTGTTTTGGTTAACATTACTATTTTTTTTGCTAAAATTATCACGGTTTTGGTTAATATTACCATTGTTTTGGTTAAGAGTACCATTATTTTGGTTAAAAGTATCACTATTTTGGATAATATTACCACTTTTTTTAGTTAACATTACCACTATTTTGTTTAATATTACTACTTTTTTTGTTAACATTACTATTATTTTGGTTAAGAATACCACTATTTTGGATAATATTATTATTTTTTTGGTTAACATTACCATTGTTTTGGTTACGATTACCACTGTTTTTGTTAAAAATATCACTTTTTTTATTAGCATTACCATTATTTTGGTTAAGAGTACTACTGTGTTGGATAATATTACCACTGTTTTAGTTAACAGTACTACTGTCTTGGTTAAAAGTACAACTTTTTTGGTTAACATTACCACTGTTTTGGTTAATATTACAACTGTTTTAGTTAATAATATCACTATTTTGGATAATATTACAACTTTTTTTTATTAATAATATCACTGTTTTGGTTAAGAGTACTATTGTATTGTTTAATATTACAATTTTTTTTGTTAACATTACCATTGTTTTGGTTAAGAGTACTACTTTTTTCGATAATATTATCACTTTTTTGGTTAACATTACCACTATTTTGGTTAAGAGCACCATTGTTTTGGATAATATTACAATTTTTTTGGTTAATATTACCACTGTTTTGGTTAAGAGTACTACTGTTTTGGATAATATTACCCTTTTTTGGTTTAGATTACCACTGTTTTGGTTAAAAATATCACTTTTTTTGTTAACATTATCATTGATTAAGTTAATATTATCACTCTTTTGGTTAAGAATACCTTGTTTTTGTTAACATTACATCTATTTTGGTTAACATTACCATTGATTAGGTTAACATTACCAATCTTTTGGTTGAAATTACACTTGTTTGGTTAAGGTACCACTTTTTTGATTAAATTACAATTCTAATGATTAAGATTACTGTTTTTTTTTTTGTTAAGATTACACTTTTTAGGTTAACATTACAATTCTTTTGATTAAAATTACCATTTTTTTTGGTTAAGATTACCACTAGAACCATTTTGTTGGTTAAGAGTATAATTTTTTCGGTTAAGATTATCACTTTTTTTGTAAATATTACAAATTTATTAGGATAACATTAACACTCTCTTGGTTAAGACCACTTTTTTTGGTTAAGATTACACTTTTTTGATTAAGAGTACTATTTTTTTGGTTAACATTACCAAAATTGTGGTGAACATTAGCACTTTTTGAGGTAAGTACCACTTGTGGTTAATATTTACCATTTTTTTGGTTAATATTACTACTTTTTTGGATCGATCAAGAATTGTTATCGAATCACGACTGATCAAGAGCTGGCAAGCGATCAAGAGTGGGATCAAGTGCGATCAAGGTAGCGATCAAGAATCGAATCAAGTTGCGATCAAGATTCGGATCAAGTGCAATCAAGGTATTAATCGACAATGGGATCAAGTAGCGATCAAGATTAGGATCAAATGCACTTGTAACGCCCCAAAATTTACCTTGGAAAGCTTTATTATTTACAAACCATCCAACCATGAGTATAACTAAGAATAACCATTAAGTAATAAACCGTTCATTTATTCAATAAGGAATAAATACTAAATCCAATAAAACATTGAAATTTCTCTAACTTACAATTCAAAACCAAAAATATCTAGCAGCGGAATAATAAAAATTAGCTAAAATATTGTTTCATAAAAATCTCTCAAACTCTAAACCAAAAATATATCAACTATATTCTTCTAAGGTAGGATCCACATCTTAAACCTTCAACAACTCATAATCAATCTGCTCATCCATATTGACATCCTCTTTTAATCCAAAATCTGTAAGTGTGTTGTAGGGGGTGAGCAAAAGTCCGTAGAAAATCCCTCTCAAATCCCAACAAGGTTTTAAAACAAATAAAGGAAGGCAAGTCTCTTTTGAAAAATAACATATATAAATTTTTTAGAGTAAAACCATGGAGGTTGTAATAATCTCAAGGGTACGGAATACAGTAAATCAATGACACGAATAAACTTGCAAGAAATTAAAGCAATCAATAAGTAACTCAGTAATATAATTCAATATTCTCATGTATGTTGATTCATCCCCATTGTCATGTATTTTGGTTGCTTCTCAGGAATCTACCCAATGATTCTACCTCGTTCACTCATCACAACCACACAATCCCAATCATTCCCCTCAGGGCCAAATCACGAACCACTTTAGGAATGGCGTATACCGTCTCCTACGACATTGACGAATCCTTCCAAGAAAGGTATATCATCCCTCAGTCTCGAACTTACGTGAACAATAGTGGTTTCTCTCACAAAAAATAATCCACTACAAGTTATAGGCAACTATTTCACCCCCACTGTGATAGACTAACCTCTAACACTCTATGGCAGCTATCGAAGGCAATTCAAGTCCATTACAACAAACCACACAAGAGATGAAACCACAACTTTCTCAACAATCACAATCTTAACTAAACACAATTTTCATTAAAAATTCAAGTATCACAAGTGCACAATTCTCAATATACTACATTACTAAAGGAATAAAAATACGCAAGAGATCATCTCAAGAAAACATTTACAATTTCGATATCAAAATTTTAGGGTTTAGCCAAAAATCATAATTTCTTGGAACAAGAACAAATAGTTGATTGAAAACATGATTTAATCAAGAATATGAATTTATAAATCCAGAATCCATATGAATTTCACAATAGAATATGTATTTTGGAAAAGCTAGGGTTTTGAAAATTCAACAACAATGTTTCTTGAACCCAAACATGTATTTTGTTTAAAACTATGTTTCAATAATAAAAAAACCAAGAAATCATAATTATTTATCATATAACTATCAAGAAGATTGAAAACATACATATGTAATACCCTAAGTCTCAATGAAAGAACATGAGAAGAATCTTCTATCTCAATTTCATAGTTTGTGTGTAAATCTAGCGTGTTGGATCCATCCCCACGTGAAAATCCCTTTGAATCTTGTGTTTTTCCTTCTCTCGCTCTCTAGGGTTGCCTAGGGTTGAAAACTGACGAAAAATAGCTAAAGAGACGTCCTTATGATATTTATAGGGTGAAAAATGGAGAAAAATACTAAAACTGATCGGAGTCATTTTTAGGGTAGCGTCTGAATGGTCCTTAGGCGTTCAGACGGTTCAAACTCATTGTTTTTTATGAAAAATAATTTTTTTGGGTAAGGAGTACCATTCGGACGGTGCTTGGAGTAATTTTCACCTATTTAGAAGTCGATTCAGGAAATTTTTGTGAAATATATTTTTGTAGCCCTTGAAGTCTAGTTTCTACTGTCCAAATATCAGCTCCATTGGAGGTCAGATTAAAAAAGTTATGTCTAACATACTAAGGTAGTATCAAATTTCTTCCTATCTAAATTCTTTTTAAAATGTATTTAAACTCTAGAATACTTTCTAAATTCTAATTCACCCCATATTACCTCTCCCAAGATTTATCGACCTTCCGAATTCAATGAAAATTTTATTTTAACCTAAATATATTTAGAAACTTATCTAACCACCTTTCCCAAGCTTAAACAATTTCAAAATTTTAAACTTCACAATCAATTTGTCTCCCAAGGATTTATTCCTACCATTATAATCTATATGGTTCATTCTTATATCATTACATATATAATAATTATTAAATAATTACATCAGTATATTAATATAAAAATATGGGGGTTTACAACACTCATGTGATAAAGAGTGGCAATCAAGTGGGGATCAAGTGCATTATTGCGATCAAGAGTAGCATGAAGGTAGCGATCAAGAGCTTGATACCAATCGGTGCAATAGCGATCAAGAGTGGGATCATCAAAGCAGCAATCAAAATTAATATATTTAATTAACATAACAAATTAATATTACATTAAAAATTCAATTCATATAATTATCATTAAAATTCAACTTAATTAATATTAAATTCATCTAATTTATATCCATAATCATTCAATTAACATTTAATTTATTCAATTAACATCCAATTTAAATTCACTTTATTAAACTAACATTCAATTTCATACCATTTATATTTAATTTATCAAATTAACTTCCATCTACCATTCAACTCATCAAATTAGATTAACATTCATATCCATCCAATTTAAAAAAAATTTATTACATTTTTTTTTGATAAAAAAAAGTGTTAATTGGATGGATATGAATGTTAATCTAATTCAACAAATTAACATCTGAAATAATCATCAATTAATCAAATTCATTAAATTGACAATCAATTAATCAAATTAACCATCAATTAATCAAATTAACATCTAAAACTATTTTTTAAAAATTCAATTTATCAAATCAATTTTTTTAAAAAAAAATTGGCATTAGGCCAATAATATACAGACAGATGAATGAATGAAATTTTGACATGATACTAACCCAATTCCCACCTAAATCCATTTATGTTGCTTTTTCGAGAAGCTTAGTAGGTTCATCGTCTTTCTTCTCTTCTGTTTCGGTTCATCGTATTTCTTCTCTACTTTGGTTCCTCGTTCAAGTCTTCTAAAGTGGTGATAACCTCCTCCACTTCTCTATTATTTGTAATCCTAGCTCATAATATTTATAATGTAAGTTCTGTTTAAGCCTAGTCTGTATAAGTTCTGTTGTTTAGCACAAAAAAATGAAACTTTTTTTTATGGTTAATGGTAGATTTTATATTCAAGGGAAAGAAGAGCTCAAATGAATCTAATCGTTCAACAAGCTCATGGTTTTTTTTATTAGTGAGAGATTTGTATAATCTAAATACTAAACCAGTTTTATTGATCTTATTTATGCCATTGATGATGTTATTCCTCCATTGTAGCAAAGATTGTTTGAAGATAATGAAAGGGAAGATAAATAAAAAACTCGGCCATGGGGTAAGGGATATTATGTAATTCTCCATTGTGTAATGGATATGTTGCATATGTGTATGTATAACCATTTCATTCACTCATTTAGTTCATGAAACAACTTGGACTACAATGGAAGAATATGGAAGATTGTGAGAAAGAAAAATATATAGAGATGGCAAAGACATCCAAAAAAGAAAAGGAGTTGTGCAAAAAAGAATCTACACCAAAAGAAAAGGTAAATCATAATACTAAATTATTTGTGTAACATGTGTTTATTTTGTGTGTTGCATAATGACAAATATTTGATGGCACAGTTGAGAATCAGATGTTCATAGGGATTGATAGTGAAAGCAATCGAGAAGTTTAGCGATGAACAAAAAAATGGGGTTGAAGAGATTGGTTTCGGAGGTTTTTAAGCCTCAAATGCAAAATATTGATGAGAGATTTTGTGTCAGTGGATAATTGAGCACTTTGACCCTAATTCATGTGTGTTGAATATTCATGAAAAATCCTTAAATTTTTCTCCTGAGGATGTAGAATCTATATTAAGGTTGAGATATGGGGGAATAAATGTGGAGACGAGTGGCCCCTATGGAAGAATAAATGGAATCTTTAATTTCATGTTCACTGGAATGAAGGATATTCTAGTGAACTATTTGAATAACAAATTAGGTGAAATGAAGGTGGATTCAAAAGACTTTTGGTGTATCTTTATCTTATTTGTACTTGGATGTCTATTGTGTTCTACAACAAAGACCTCAATTAGTAACTTATTCCTCCATTTTGTGGTGAAGGTTGGTTCTTTGGGAGCGAAGAACTGGGTCAAATTGGTGTTTGATATTCTGATTGAGGGGACGAAAAAATATAAGACATATGGACAAAACAATATTAGTGGTTGTCTACTAGTTCTCAAGGTAATGTATTGATTACCTAAAAGATCTTATACTTAGTATTATTGTTTTTGTTTAAAATTGAGAGTAGTTGGTTGTTGTAATTTATTCTAATAGAGAGTAGTTGCTTGTTATAGATTTTTTATCTACAGCACCTGACACCCACACGGGTTTCCCTTGTGCCAATCAAATGTCAATCTATTCCCCGCATTGGAGCATGGGATGATTTGGAAATAAAAAATAGTGTGGTTATCTTTAAGAAGTTGACAAATATGAAAGAGGTATCTATTGTTATTATTTGTTTATAAGTGATGTGTATGTATTTCAATTTCAATTTGATTATTAGAGTGTTAGAGTTATGATTGAGAGTTATTTATGTATGTTGTAGTTTCCAGTTGTACGAGTAGCTCCCCTCAATGAACAACCACATGTTCCACTAATTGTGCAACCACAAGTTCCATGCAAAATTAAGGAGGATCCTAACATAGGGGAGGCAGGTGGTGGCCTATCCCAAGTAAGTGTAATGATGTTGGCTTATATAAGTGACTGTGAGTATTTATATTTCTAATTATGTGTACATGATGATTTGATACTATTTTTTTCAGTCATGGGCAAAAAGATTTTCATCCCTTGAAAAATCAATGGCCAAAATCAAGAATGACCTATCTTGCAAAGTAGATTTGGTGGTTACCATGATGGAGAAAGTCGTTGATGCATTGGAATCCATGAAGCAATCTATGAATAAATGTGATGGAGAGAATAAAGACATAGACAATGAAACAATCCATGAAGAAATCTTAAATGAATCCAAGTATGATAATCGGACGTGGATTCCGTTTCAAGTGGTGAAAACACCAGATATAAAGTCTATGAAACATACACCGCGACAACATTCAAATGCCATTGTAAACACACTTCACCTTTAACCGACTTCACACTCATGGACCCAAAAAAATTACAGCCCAAAGCTGCAATAAAAGTATAGTGCAAAGGTTCTGAGAAGAAATTTTAAGCGAAAGCCAAGTAAATACTTAAAATCACCATATGATATATTCAAGGTATGATAGTTATTATAAAATTCATATTTTTAGTAATAAAAAATATATATTCCAAATCTCCAATCTTGTTTGTGTAAGTAGCAACTTTATTTAAGAAGTATGAAAATACTATATTGAAGAAGCAAATGATAGATATAGCGGCAGTATAACACGTCAAACCTAATTGTGATTTTACTTGATTACAAGATTAATCGATAATGTATTATAATATTGCTCTATGTGTGTTATCATAGTTGGATAATAATGGAACCTTGTTTGACAAAGAGATGGAAGAAGCTAGAAAGGTCATGGAGGAAACTGGAAAGAAGATGGAGGAAGCTGTAAAGATGGGTGATGAAGATAAGGTGAATGCAAATAAGGATGAAGAGGAATAGTTAGAGGTAGCTGAAAATAATGAAGAAGAGGAGGTGAATGCAAATAAGGATGAACATGAGGAGATGGAGGCAACTGGAAACAAGGATGAAAAGGTGGAGATGGAGGAAGCTGGAAACAATGTAGAAAATGACAAATCTAGAAATAAGGATGAAGAGGAGGTGAATGCAAATAAAGATGAAGAGGAGAAAATGGAGGAAATTGTAAATAAGTATGAAGTTGGTGTTGATGTATGTATGGTTGAAAAAATAACAAATGATGATGAGAAAAAAGATGATGAGAAGGCCAAAGTGAAAATACAAAAAATTCTAGAAGAGGAGGTGAATGCAAATAAGGATGAACATGAGGAGATGAAGGTAATTGGAAATAAGGATGAAGAGGTGGAGATGGAGGAAGCTGGAAACAATGTAGAAAATGACAAAGTTAGAAATAAGGATGAAAAGGAGGTGAATGCAAATAAAGATGAAGAGGAGAAGATGAAGGAAATTGTAAATAAGTATGAGGCTGGTGTTGATGTATATATATGGTTGAAAAAATAACAAAGGATGATGAGAAAAAAGATGATGAGAAGACCGAAGTGAAAGTACAAAAAATTATAGAAGAAATAACAACTTTTCACATTTCCTCAAATATCACCGTTCACGAGATTTAATTTTGTACTCCACATTAAATGGTTGTTTAAACAAATATTTGTATTGATTTTATTTAAGCAATTATGCGACATTTAATAATACTTTTCATTATATTTAATAAGAAGATTTCAGATTCCACCAGTTTGTGAATCCCATCAGATCGGGATTATCCACACGTTTATGAAATTACTGATTATGATAAAATGTGTGTTTTGGATTACATATTTGACAACACACTTGACATGAGGTATTTATACTATATACTAATTCCCACCTGTTATTCTTTTATATTATGGGAGCATCACCAATTAGTAATCCATTTTTTTTTCATGAAACAGTGAGACACTGATGAGATTTGAGACATGTTCGGCCAACAGATATTCATTTATTGAATCTCTCAAACAAAGAAAATGGTTGTTAGACATTGTGAGTTAAAAATAAACATCTTTATTTTATGTGTTTTTATATTGACCAAGTATTGATTTTGTACATTTTTGACCTAAAGATAATAGATTTGACATCTTGTATTATTCCAGATGATGTGAAGTTTAATCCTTTTACAAAAAGGGCAAGGTGGTATCTACCCACATAGTTTGCGGTAATGTGGTTTATTTGATTTTTTTTTTATCTTAAACATGTACAATATGGCTAAAATGTGTACCCATATTTTACCTTCAATACCAAGGAAAAAGCACTTGGAAGGGTAAAGAAAGGAAACGAACAAAAAAAAAACAATTGGATTGCTTGATTTTCAAAGGTACTTCGTTTTAGATTTCAAGGACTGTGATAAGGTACGTAGATGTCCTTTTTTTTTTTTTATAATTGATCATTTACACAACAATTAATATCTTGTATTTCTTTATGTAGATCTATATACCCATGAACGACAAAAACGCCCATTCGTATTTATGCGTGGTGAATGTAGTGAAGGAAAAAGTTTTATTATTTGATTATCTACCATTATATCCCAACAATATCCATTATTCTGATGTTGCAAATGTGATTAAACAATTTGATCAAATCCTTCAACTTGTCATACCTAATTACACGCCAACATTGACCAAGTGACACATATATTGAGTGGATTGGGCTCCTAGGCAAATAAATAGCATGCTTAATTTTTGGATCAATCATTCAAAATTATGGTATGATAGCTATCTCCTTATTTAATATTAAATAGTACTAAATTAAATTTGTATATGTACCAATTGTCAATTTAATTGTGGTTATTGATTATTATTTTTAGGTTGAATCCAATACAATGCGGAAGGATTTAGCATTCAAAATTGTTACTTACATATACAACGAATCAAGAAACGAGATCATAAGCAAGACACAACAACACCAACAAAAGAATTGTGGTGAAAATCAGAGATGATATGTGTAACATATTCTTTTTTTTTTTTTTTGTATACAGAAGTTGAAGTCATATATAGCGTTTATGGCCTAGATTTAGTGGCACATACTGATTTTTTTGTATAAATAGACATAGTTAAATTGGAATCAATTATTTTTTGCCAATGTTTTGCTGAATCAATTACATTGTTTTGGCGAATCAATTTTTTTTGCCTATATTTTGTTGGCCATGGGTGGTGATTGTATTTTGCTGAATTAATTTTTTTTTTTTTTGCCTGTGTTTTGCTGACCATGAGGTTTTGTTTGGGTGATTTTGGATGTTTGATGCGTGAAAATATGTAGATACTGTTTCTTTTTTTGTGCAAACCATTTTTTTTAATTGATCCCTTTGCCTTTTGTCATCCTTTGTCTTATTATTTCTTGAAAAAGATCAAAGTAAATGGAGAAAGGACGAAGGTTAGAACATAGAAGTACGTTGATGACGAGAATAAGGAAGATAAACAGGAATATAAACAATTAGAGTCATTCCTTATATAACAAAATCATTCTCACTAACCATTTTTACCCATCATTCTTACCAATCATTCCCGTTCTAAAGGAATCCAAAGACTTTGATAAGTAGTTATACAAGCGGTATTTTTTTATTTGCATTTTTTTTGTTTGGTAGGGACTATTATATATAACATAACGTAGTACAACTATATTGCTTTTGAGAGAAATTCTCTTCATCTTCTTCGTTTTCATCATCCAGGTGCCTCCAGGATACTGTATGTCATAGTTACTTATATATAACCTACACCCGAATTGGCATGCACACATACAAACAGCAGTGTGCACGCCATTTTCAGATGTAGGTTACATATATATAATTTTATTCACAATAGTATCAATGCTAAAGAGGTGAAAGTTTGTTGTTGGTGAGATATAATTGTTGAATGAGATATACTTGTTGAAGGTATGTGCTGTGTTTTATGATAGATTGTTCTTTTATTTTTTTTCATAGTATGACTTCATTCACATTAATATGTTCACATAGTAAGGACAAGTTATCGGATTTCATGGTCATATGGTGTACCAATGCTATTTCAATAAAGCACGATACGAGAATTATTACACAATCCCTTGCCCTATGGCGTGCACACTTTCAGAAAGTGTTCACAAAGAAAGGTAAGCAACTACAGCTAAAAAAAAGAATCCTTACTAAAAATAAAAAGTGGAATTCTTACCCCAAAAAAATGGTGTACTTACCCCTACCATCAATCTAATTAACACAAAGCATTAACTCTAAATTAGGTACGAGTAACACTGTCAATAAATTAATACTATCCCTTACATCCATGTGTTCATGTGGCGCTCTCAAATTATCAAATGGGCCTTTGAATTTCACATCACATTATGAACTTAAGGGGATAAGCATCATAACTTTTTAATGTTTAATTACCAAAATCATCTTTTAATGGGTATTAAAGACGAATTTGACAAGGTATTGCCTTCAAACACTTATTTTAGGAATCTAGTTTTGTGTTGCAGATGATGAAATTGATGATGAGCCATGACAAGAAGATTGTATCAACATATTTGGGGTTGACTAAGTTGTGCGCTTACATTACAATTTGAACAGAGCACACACAGTCCTTTATAATTGTAAAGTGGAATATGTCTTATATAATCGAAATGTGTGTTCATCCATTTATTAAACACATTTATCAGAATACCAGTACCATATTGACCAAAACGTAGAAAATTGCCAACCATGAAAAATCATTGGTGACATATTACTGGATTTGCCTCGCAAAGCAAATTAAACGCAAAATCACGTACATTACATAGCTATCTAAATGTGCCGTGTCAAATGACATTAGTACCGCATGGGTAGCTAGAATGTCTCTTGAGTCAAGATGATAACCATGCAATAATGCAGCAACAATGTATCTTTAGCAATCTGAGCAGAACTACTTTGACTAATTAGCTAACTGCTTTTGCACTCTGAAAATTACCTTAGAATGCAAGTCAAATTCCTCTCTACCCATTAACAAGCCCACAATAGTAACAAAAAAAAACCAACCAACCAACCAAACAACAACAGGGTTCCCAAAAACATGATTCCGGAAACAAACACAGAAAGGCTCTCAACAATATGAAATCATACAAAATAAAAAATGTGGCAACACAAGTATGCAGATTATACTGCTAATTAAAATGTAGATGTTTCAGATATCAAAACATAAGAATGATGGCAAAGCATCAAAGAATAAGTTGTTGTAAAATATACTAAAACTGCATTGTTTTTTATTCTTGCCCAAATCCTTAGATTCATTTTGTAATCTTCTTCCTCTGATGAAATCTATTCCAACCATAATTAACTGAAGTGTGAAGTCGCAGTACATCATCTATAAATTATCTTTACCTTTACTTCTTGGCCCCCTCATATTCTGCTTCTGGAGGCTGCTCCCCATCCTGGGACCCTCCAGAGGCAGCCCCACCGGAGCCTCCAGACATATGCTGTCCAATCTTTGTAGCAGCCTTGTTTGCAGCGTCAAAAGTGTCTTAAGGGCACTTTTGGACTGCTCCTCATCTACAATTTATCATTTACGTTGCATTGAAATTGCTTCTGAAATTAGAAAGTTCATTGCTCATGATCAGTGATAACTTAATACTGGGAACATAACCATGCCCTGGTGATCAACCCGAAACAGATATAATACCGAAAATCGGATCATTTACCAAATGAAAGACTACCAACATCCTATTCGGACTTGATTAACTACTCTGAACCAGTAGAGCCATTTTCAAGTTGTAGGTAAATGACCTGTGAACTAAATAACTCTATCAGCCCATTGTGATAGATCATGGTCATGGGCAGCTGCATTGATAGTTCTGGGAATCCTTCTTTTTATTTTTTTCCGAATACTAATCTAGGAAAGCCAGTTTCTGTTCCATTAATGCTGTTGCTCAACCTCATTACCACATTGATTCTTGGCTGTCCTCTAAATTCCAATTCCTTTCGAGATCAAGATACTGTTCCATTGGACCCAGTTCAGTCATATTAATTCCATAACATAGCTTACCCGGATCACGTTTTCCTTTTTTTGTCGGCCTTACTGGATGTTTGTTGTTCATCGGTCACATTGAAGGTTAATTGTTCAGGAACATAACAAATAGAGTCGAGGGTTTTGCTATCGCCCTTTGCCTTACCATTGTGTTTCAGAAGAGTTCCCGACATAGCGTAGAATTCTGTTTTGGCCTTCATTCAAATTATGTATGAATGCTTTACCTTGACATTTCTGCTCTGGTAGAGACTCTGAAGGAGCCATTATTGATCGTCTTTCTCAGTTCCAATGGTGCCGTGCAGGTTTTCCTGCTTGAATATATATGGATTTCTGAAGGCGCAAACCTTTTGATTTCTGAAGTTTGTGTGTAAACATTAATGAATGGCTTCTGCCACATCTGGCACCTAATTTTGATTCGTAGGGGAGTGTATAGCTAAATGGAAATAGGTGGAACCCAGAGGTTTGTTATATTCTACTTTGTTTTCCAACAGAAAATAACTCCATTTGTTACGTGTCTAGTGTTTGAAAAGTATGCAACTTAATAACATCCTTATCTAACTATTGAGATTTCTATCGTGCTCCATGAATGGCTACACAATGTTTGGAGAGAAATAATGCATGCTTAGCCGAAATATTACTTCCTTTTTCCAGGACTTCAAATATGAAAGGGTCACAGGAAAGACCAAAATAAATAAACCCATGTGAACCTATAAATTAATGACCAATGTTAGGGATGGAATTGTGACTCATAACCCGTCAATCCGCCGATGAATAAATGGGTTAAGTACTTATTTTTATTAATAAAGTTTCTAATTGAGTTGAGTACTATTATTTGATTTAATTTTATGGGTTTAAACTGGTTACGTATGTTTATATCAATTCGTGTTGAATGATAAGGTCATGTTGATTTTGTTAGGCCTAGTTTCTTATTTTTTTTAAAAAAAAATTGTATAGTTGACTCTTAACCTTTTTTGGTAGTCAATAACCTGTGACCTGGTAATACACAATTAATTACTCTTTCTGAAAATTGATTTTTCGACAAAATGGAATATAAACCTAATGGCTTTATATAAATGAAAAATGCCTGTTTGATCATGTACATTGAAAATAAATTACTAACAAATTTACATAGAATTACTTGTGCAGACGATTTTTGAAATTTAAAAGAATATCTTATTCTACTTTAATTTAGGCTTGATTTAACATATATATAAAAAAAAAGAGCAATTTTATGTCCTCCTTTATTCACATCTCTTTTATCCATATGTTGTTAAGAATAAATAGAATCTGATTTTGGTGTTTTATATATTAATTTAATCTTAAATCATTTTACATTTTATCAGGGTTGAACTTAATTTTATTGTGGGTAATCAATTAGTGAATTTTTTTTAAATATACTTTACCCAATTATGAACGGGTATTCTAGCTCCGACGTTGAATTAAATACTCCAAAACAGTTACACATTTTAATTTCTTTATTATGATAATTGAAAATTTTGTTCCCATAATATATTCGAGTTATTTTGACTTTAGAGCAAAGTAAGAATGTATTTTTATCACTGTAATAATTTTCAGGATATTTTTTCTCTTGAAAATGCATTGTTTTTCTAGTTCTTAGGTCTAAGAAATTGTACATACATTGCATTATTTACCCAAAAAAAAAAAATTATATAGACCCAAAAAAGAGAAAAAGAACTTCTTGTATTCACATGTCACAACTAAGATGGAGGACGAAGCCAAAATTGGTAGCTAACACAATAGCCTTTCGGCGTCTAAATGATAAATCCTTTAGCGAAAATTGGGGTTGAGTCCTCTTAGATAGACTTATAATGATTTGAATCCGTCAAAAAAACTTATTTGATGATAAATTTATTTTTTATTTTACTAATAAGTATTTAAGTCTACTAATTTTTTAAATCTCAAAAATACTATTAACAGTATTATTGTGTTCAATTATAGAAACCTTAAAAACCTTGAAAATAATTTTAAATTAATTTCTTAATTTCTTAAATTAGAAATTATTATTCTTTAATTTACTGCTAAATTGAAATTGAAATTTATATTTTCTCTCTCTCCCTCTTGTTAGAAGAAGATCTTCTCATTCAATAACAAATGCAAATCTTAATGTAACATCTATTTTTTTTTCTTCATAGTAACATCAAATTTTAATGTACAGTAATACAACGACTTTAACAAAACTCAAGAAGATATATGTTGCACAATAACATTAATAAGATATTTTTTTTACATAATAACATCAATACAATATTTTTTCCTTCATAATAACGATAATTTTCCCTTACTCTTCACAAAATACGATCTATAAATCAAAAAATTATATTATTTAAAGTAGTAACACATAATCGTCAGTTGAATTAAGACACTCATCATCACTTGTGAATATCAAGACAATGAATATATTAAAATGATTTTCTTTTTTCCTCATAGTAACATCAATTTTTTTCCACAAGTAGAACAATCAAGCATTTTTTTGATTGTATTGCACAACAAAAGATCCAAAAAATTAAAATCTATATCATTTAATTTAGTAATAATGAATCACATTTTGAAATTAGGAATGCAAAAAACAATGAAAATTTTAAAAACTTGGAGGCTTCTTCATCTGATTATGAGTTTGAATGCTACTATTTTTATTTTCAATTTTGTTCAATGTTCCATATTATTATTTTTTTTTTAGTATGTTATTATTATTGTCAAGCATGTTACTATTTTTGTCGAACATGTTACAATTGTTATTTTTTTAAATTATTAATATTGAATGAACATGTTACTATTGCTATGTTTTTTAAAATATGAATATTAAATATTATTATTTTTTATGTCTAAATATTACTATTATTTTTGTGTTTAAATGATAATTTTTTTATTTTGTTTTTGAATGTTACTATTTTTTATTTTTAATGTTACTAAATATATATGAATGAGAGAAATATATATAGTCTTAATCTATATATAGATATAGAGCGATATGAGAGAAAAAAAAATTTTAATGTTAGTCAAACTTCTAAAATTTAGGAGTTTTTAGTTTTTAGTTTTAGTTCACTTCTAAAGAGGGAAGGGATAGTCAGATAAAATTGAAAAAAATAAATTTCATAACAAATAAATTTTTTTGGCGAACCTAAATCAAAACAAGTACATATAGGGGTCGGCTTCCAAATTTCTCAATTCTTTATTTATGACACTTGTCCTAAGTTGTCTAAGGCCCCACATACGAAGAATTTTCCCCTCAATGGGCCATCCTATGCTTTTCTCAATTAATCCCAAATCTCTACCATTTTTTGTGGGAAAAAATTGTTAAAAATCAAAAAACATGAAACAAGTATGGTGCACTAATTAACATTGGCTTGTTGCATGCTAGTATTGATAAAGTTCTTAATTTCTAATCTAATTTTATTTGTCGATATATAATTTTTGTGATGGTTGGAAGTTGAATACCTTCAATAACTGATCAATTACTAATTAAACACTTTTAATCCAATAAATTCTAATGGTTGTAGGTCATGTGTATAAGATAATTGATGAGTGATAAGAAGATCATACAAATTGGGACTTAATTAGCTATTATTTTTAGCATTAATAGTATTAGTACACATATTAGTTATGGTAGATCAAAAATAATAATCGTAATACAATGAATTACTTCTCGATTTTTATGAAAGTACTTTATGGTAGAATATCGGTAAAATTGCTTTAAAATTCCTCGCTATGAATACCAAAAAAGATTGCATAGTAAGTTTGTCTAGTTTTAATTCAACAACTAGTCAACAAGATATTCTCCTAACACTTATATAGGAATTTTACGGGCCAAATTGAATTTATTTGTAAGAACATAAAAGCCCAGCCAATTTTAATCTCGACATTTGGTGCGTGTATACAAGTTTGATGAATTATTTTTCTTGATGTTTGGGTGCATGTATAAAAGTTTGATGAACTCTTCCTGCCTTATCCATAATAAAATCCTCAATATTCCAAAATTTTAAATCATTATTTGTAACAACAAATGACATGTCCATATAGTATTTTTGTGAGAATATATAAAAAAAAATAAAAGAATTACAAAATTGGGTTGTCAATGTGGTGCTCTATATAAGGTAGTTTTTTTTTTAGACAGTATTGTTGAGCAGCAAAACTGGGCTGACGAATTTGCTCCCCAATATGCAAAGCAAGGATTTGACAATTGAACATGGAAAGAAAACAAGCTTGCCATGTATCTATGACAGTGGCATCATGATCTTACTTTCGGGACTTATCACAACTTTACTTGGTAATTAACAATCCAATTGCTTTCCTAAGTACTCTATTTGCTTTGAGTTCCCATTTTTAACAAGGTTATTGATTACTATTATTCTTTTATTGGGGTTTTACCATACTAATAGTTTAATTGATTGTAACCCTTATATTTTCAGACTTCTGGGGCTCCATGCTTATTATGAATCAACTTCTTTTACATCATATGGTACAAAGTCAAAGAAAAGATTTGAAGTTGAAATATTTCTGAATAATTTCTCAAATTTAATTCTGATTTATAGAATCATTTTATCTTCCTTCTATGTTAGAAATGATCTAAAATACTATTTGAGGTGGAAGGGTATTTGACCAAAGTTAGTTGGTACACAAATATGTTGGCAAAACCAGTAGCACCATGCATTTGTCACAGCTTATCATCATTTTTCCTTGACCCCATTGTCATGCATCTGCTATTGCATGGCTTTAAAAGGAAATCCCTCAAGGGTACAAATCAAGCATTTACGATTATGTTTTATTATATTTTATAAAGCACTTGCACCCAAGATCTAAGAAACTATATGGTCGTTTCCAACTTAGCATGCATAATTTTCTTTCCTCTATAGATGTATTCGTTGTTAGTACACCGTAGACTATGTTTTTCCTATTTTTTTTTAGTCAAAATGGAGGTTCTATTGGGAGAATTCATCAACGAATCAAAAACCCATATGCAATTTGTGGGTAAATTGTTCCTACCATTTTATTTGGTACACAAATTTAGAGGTTTTTAAGGGCATTCACAACACCAACACCGAAACATACAATTCAAAAAATTGAGTTGGTATATAATCGTCTCTTATTTTTCAAAAAATTACTTTGACTAGATCTTTTAGGTGTCCATGTAAAATAGTATTCCAAATACCTAACCACTTTTGCACTTTGAAAATTACCTTAGGATGCAAGTCAAATTCCTCTCTACTCATTAACAAGCCCACAATAGTCACAAAAAAAAAAAAAAGAAAGAAAAAGAAAAAAACAACATCAACCAACCAACCAAGCAGTAACAGGGATCAATATTATTTTGCATGTTAGTATTAAGTTAACATTGTTTTGCTTTGGTTGACAAAATCTAAAGGTTGGCATTTTGTAGGTAGAACTTGCCGAGTGGCTTTTGGTAACATTAGTGTGCTGCTCCCAATCCCATTTTAGTTGAACTCAAATAATGTGAACATATGCATGCAGCTCACAATATTAGAGATTATCCCTGTATTTACCTTACTGTTTTTATATGCATAAATTGTAAATTTTAGAATCTACAATCCCCTATCAAATAAAAGCCAAGATCCAAATTGTTTTCATTTAATCAATCAATCAGGGCGGCTCACCAGTGTTATCAAAAAAGTTTGGGCTTTAGGCCATTTTTTAAGAAGGTCCCAAATTTTTAAATATCATAAATAGTTCATGTAAAAAAAAATAAATCTATAAATATTTTAAGCCCTACAAAAAAATCTTATACAAATACAATTTCAATCAAAAAAAAATTTAAGTCCTCACTTTAAGGAAGACCCATAATTTATAGGTATACAATAATAGTTCAAACAAAAAATTTAAATCCATACCTAAATAAAATATTTCAACTTAAATAGATTGGGGCATATTAATTCAGCCATAAAATTAAAATGCCCTAAAATTTATTTTTTTAAATAAAGAAAAACAAATTAACGGTAAAACTAAAGGTACTAAAAAATCTACTTTAGCCCCTAGAAAATTGAAATTTAAACTTACCATCATAATTTTTCAATTATTTTTTCTCTCTCTTACTATTAAGTTCAAATATGGTAACAAAAACTTGAATATAAAATTTTAATTAATATTTTTTTATTTAAAAAAATTAAAAATTAAATTTATCACTAATATTAAAAAATAAAAAAAAACGTCATTTATCGAAGTGCCCCAAAACGTTGTGGTTTCTCACTTTTTTGGAAGAAACCATACAAAACTTTTTTGGGGCGGTCTACGTGCCTAGTCAAAAAAAAAGTTGGTGGTTCCCTCAAAGTGAGAAACCACAACATGGGCCGTATACCCCAAGGAACTTCTTTTATAAATACCAAAACAGCCAATACACTCTTATTCTGAGAATCCCAGTTTCATAGAGTCATAAGAATCATTTGCATTTGGATTAAAGGGGCAGACATGAATGAACCACCAAAGTATGCTTATCCCTACCCTGCTCAAGGTACGAGAACAAATATTTATTTGCTGAGTCTCATATGATTCCAGTCATAGAAAACCCATATGGTTCTATTCTATCTGATGGAAATTGTTTTGCTCATAATGATCTGTTGATTTTTTATTTTTTTCAAACTCACATTTAGTGTTGTCTTTATGGTTTTAATGGGATCATTTGGTACTTTTCCTTCTCTACTTGGGTGATTTTCTCAGGGTATTATCAAGGGCCTCCATTGATGGCACCTCCTCAGTATGCTGCTCCACCCCCCAGGAGAGAACCGGGTTTTCTTGAGGGATGGTAATATCTCTCTCTCTCTTCGTGTGGTATGTGTGGGATCCGGCTCCTCTGCTATTCGAGAGGAACAGCAGCCCCTGCTGTTCTTAAAACGGCACCGTATGGTGCCTTTTTTACAAAAACCAATCAGGCCCAAAAACAAGTGCTGGACCACATAGATAGATCATCACCATGGATTGTTTATTTCGGACAGAACACTAATATGTTCCGTACAAAACAATTTTTTTTGAAAAAATTTCTAGTTTGTTATATCTTTAAACACGCCCATTCGATTATCAAAAACAGACACCCATTTTTATTAAACCATTATAATAATAATTTAAAATTTGATCCGAATTAATTAAAATTTATTTTTTATATATTAAAATTTAAGTCGATTAAAAATTATATTTTTTACCTATTAAAATTTGAGCCGATTAAAATTCTATTCGAGGCTCAAATCAAATTTTAATCGATCCAATTTTTTATACATTAAATATATAATTTTTAATTGACTCAAATTTTAATATGTAAAAAATTAATTTAAATAGAATTTTAATAAATAAAAAAATATAAATTTTAATCGATTCGAAGCAAATTTTAATCCGGATTAACAGCTTAAGTAGAGTTCAAATCGACTCGAATTTTAATACATAAAAAACTTTTAATATGCTCAAATTTTAATACGTAAAAAAATAAAAAAAATTAGTTTGAATCAAATTTTAAACAACTTAAATTTTAATATGTAAAAAAAAAAAATTAGTCTGTTCAAATTTTAATATGTAAAAAAATAAATTTTAATCGGCTCAAATTTTAATATAATTTAATATAGAAAGATTGTTTAGAATTTATATAGGGAAAATTTTAGTATTTTAGATAATTTATTTTTATAATAAATTGTGGTTTAATAAAAGGGGGTGTCAGTGATATTTTTGATAATCGAAAGGGTGTCTTTAAAGATATAATAAATTAGCAATTTTTTCAAAAAAAAAATTGTTTTGTACAGAACATACTAGTGTTCTGACCGAAATAAACAACTCAAGATGATGATTTATCTATGTGGTCCAACACTTGTTTTTGGGCCTGATTGGTTTTTTAAAAGTGAAAATTGGAAGTTAGTTTTCCTAAATGTACTTGTTTGGAGATAAGTCCTGTAAGAAAACTTATAAGGGGCTAAGTCTATGTTTAAATTTATATGTAATGATTTAAATCAACTTTTTTTTTTATCTCAAAAATACCCTTCATTAAAAGGAAGTTAATCTTTTCTCTCTCATATTTATCTATATTCATATATAAGTTAAGAGTTTAACTAACATTAAAATTTTTCCTCTCTCTTATTTATCTATATTCATATATACGTTAGGTGTGTATATATATATAGTAATATTAAAAATAAAAAATAGTAACATTCAAATACAAAAAAAATTACTATGAATTTAAATAGTAAAATTCAAATTCATGTTACTATTTTTTTTATTATGTTATTGCTTTGTTGAGTATGTTACTATTCATATTACTATTATTTTTGAGCATGTTACTATTTTTGTTGAGAATGTTATTACTATTATTTTCCTAAATATTAGTATTTAATGTTATTATTATTTTTTTTAATATTACTATTTTTTGTATTTGAATGATAGAATTTTTTGCATTTGAATTTGCAAAAAATAATTATTGTTAAGTATGTTACAGTTTTTGTTAAACATGTTACTATTTTTGTTGAACATGTTACTGTTGTTATTTTTTCAAAATATTAATATTGAATGTTGTTTTTTTATAAATGTTACTATTTTTTTGTATTTAAATGTATTATTTTTTGTATCCAAATAATAATTTTTTTTTGTATTTGAATGTTACTATTTTTTATTTTTAATGTTACTATATATATACACCTAACTTATATATGAATATACATAAATATGAGAGAAAAAATATTTTAATGTTAGTTAAACTCCAAAGATTTAGCAGTTTTTAATTTTTAATTTTATTTCACTTATAAATGGAAGAGATAGTATGAAAAAATTGACAAAAAACGGATTTCATAACAAATAAATTTTCTTGACGGATTTAAGTTCAAATAAGTCCATATGGGGACCGGCTTTCAAATTTTCTTTTTTAAAAAAGGCATCATACGGTGCCGTTTTAAGAACAGCAAGGGCTACTGTTCCTCCCGAACAGCAGAGGAGTCGGATCCGGTATGTGTGAAAGTAGTTTCCGGCGGATTTTGGAGCAGCGATACTATTTCAACGAAATTAGAGTCGAGTCACAGAAACTGTACATTTTGTCCAACACAAATCCTGCAACAGTGAAATCTCCTGCCATCGACTATTTTCCTTTTTAGTTTATGTCAATAAATTTCTTAATTTTTTACGAGACCAGATTCAGACTAGACTTAAGCTCAGTTCGTGGTTTGAATCCAAATCATCAAAAGGCAGATCAGGCTTAGTTCAGGGTTTCGGTCCAGTTCAAAACTTAAGAGTCCAGAAAGAATCAACGCACGTGGGAGAATAATCATCAGAATAGTCATGACTCTAAGATAGTGTCTATCCTCAATTGTAACTATTCTCTTTGGTAAATTAGTACCTTGATCTTCACGACACCGCCTCAACTAGAACTCTGTGCCTATAAATTGTAAACTCTCTTACACATAGGGGTAGATCTCACATGCATCATGAGCGCACTCTTGCTCTCTCTTTGTCATACTACTTTATACTCTCTTATTAATAGAGTTGTTCGGTTATTATTACCGTCTTCAGTAGTTAGGTCACCCAAACTCAATTACCCAATATTTGTCTCTTATTATTAATTGTTTCATTGTTTGCCTTACGTCGCAAACGTGATTTGATAGTACATTATGAACTTTGTGCATCATCAATTTTTTTGGCAAATAATTAAAATTTCTTAGTTTTTGGTAATGTTTTGTTTGGTGGTGCGGTGTTTACAGTCTTGCGGCTCTCCGTTGCTGTCTTCTGATTGATGACGGTTGCTGCGATCCCTCCATCATCTGCATTGTTTGATCATCCTTTTGTAACATCTTTCTTTACTCCGAAATAAATAATTCGACTTATTTTTCTTATTCCTGGGATATATAAGGACATATGAATTATGATGTAATGCTTAATGGTATTTACATGGGATTTTTGTGTTGTGGTTTGTTTAAATGGGAGATTTTTCTTCTATCTATTTTGAGCTTTCCACTTTCAGCGAGTAACTTGTCATTACAGTCCAATTGTTGTCAAACTAGATTTGTGAAGTTACGTGTTTGTATCATGTTTGAATCGTGTAATTTAGTATTTGTGGTAATTTATTGCTAAGCTAGAAACCCAGAGTTAGGAATGTGTTATATCTGTCAACCAAAACCCATCAATCCATTGGCCCGTACGAGTTCAATTTCATCTTTATCCA
Source organism: Ilex paraguariensis (assembly GCA_963454935.2). Classification (NCBI taxonomy): domain Eukaryota; kingdom Viridiplantae; phylum Streptophyta; class Magnoliopsida; order Aquifoliales; family Aquifoliaceae; genus Ilex; species Ilex paraguariensis. Next base: position 2,041,097 of record CAUOFW020002724.1, read on the forward strand.
TATGGTTGCAAAACCAGCTAAACATGATTGTAAAATATAAATACCAGATCAAGAACAAGAAAATAACAAAAAAAATAAAAAAAAGAAGATAATTTCACAATCTAATATCAGTAAAACGGGCCTCTCATATCCAATAAGAGTTCTTCGGGTTTGATATTTATTCCATCCATTTATAATTTGTGTTAGTTGTCATTTCATTTAAGTTTGTATCAAAAATGAATCAATCCTAACATGCTAAACTTCATGTTGTGTTGAAGAATTCCAAATTTTTGACTTGTCTATCAAAGAGGATTTCAGTAATTATTGTAAGCTTATGTTTTTTGCACAAGCAATTATTGTCAAATGACCAAATAAAAATAAAAGGTCTTTTTACTCTTCTTGCAACCTATCTTAATGTTATTTAAATATAGTGAAGAAAACACAAACTTCTACGGATACGGGCATAATTTTGGAGATTTAAATTTGTTAATTATACTTTCATTCAATTTGTGGATGATACACGTGAAATTGAATAAAAGTGTAACGGCAATTAGTATCTCAATTCTTATATTGGTGATCATTTATGAGATCCAAGAACTCTCTTTTGAAAAGTAGTACTAATGATGTGTGAGTAAGGTCCCTCTTGTCACCCTAATTTTGAACTTAAGCAAGAGATGACAATGAATGTGGTGGGGTAACCTATAGTTGAATGTGGAATATTATGTGTCTTAAGGGCACGTCTGGATTGCTGTTCATCTACATTTTATCATTTAGATTGCATTGAAATATTGCTTCTGAAATTAGTAAGTTCATCGCTCATGATCAGTGATAACTTAAAACTGGGAACATAACCATGCCCTGGCGATCAACCCGAAACAGATATAATACCGAAAATCGGATCATTTACCAAAGGAAAGACTACCAACATCCTATCCGGACTTGATTAACTACTCTGAACCGATAGAGCCATTTTCAAGTTGTAGGTAAATAATCTGTGAACTAAATAACTCTATCAGCCCATTGTGATACATCATGGTCATGAGCAGCTGCATCGATAGTTCTGGGAATCCTTCTTTTTATTTTTTTCCGAATACTAATCTAGGAAAGCCAGTTTCTGTTCCACTATTGCTGTTGCTCAACCTCATTACCACATTGATTCTTGGCTGTCCTCTAAATTCCAATTCCTTTCGAGATCAAGATACTATTCCGTTGGACCCAGTTCAGTCATATTAATTTCATAACATAGCTTACCCGGATCACGTTTTCATTTTTTGGTCGGCCTCACTGGATGTTTGCTCCTTTTACAATTATATATGCTTTTGTGCCGACATTTTTGTTATAGTGACATTTTTTCATTTACGAATTGTGTTTTGGCTGAGAGTGTCTTTTTTTTTCTCCCTTGTCTCCTTTTTTTGCTAGTGAGTTGGGAATTCGAAATTTAATATTGTAGTGAGGCCTACGAAAATAGAGAAGTGCAAATATCTCTATTTTTAAGCTATTTGAATTTGGAAAGAGAAATACCATTTCTATATATTATTTTACATTTTCCTAATTTGCAGGAACAAATTTTTCTAATTTCATATTCTTGGTGAAGGGTAGTTATCTATTTATTGACCAAGGAGTTTCACGTGTTTTTTGTAGGCTAATAACCAGAAGATGAGAGAAATAATGAGATTGTTTTGATTTTGTCGTAGTTTTGGTTTGTTATTAATTTATTTATTTTGTCGTTACTGTGTAGAGAAGATCAATGGGATTAGTTGCAGCTACGCTTGAGTTGACTACAGAAACTTCACAAACACCTTGAGGTAGAAGTGATCTTTATGTTGATTGATTGATGATACATGAAATTTTTTTGATTATGACTGTTGTGTTGAAATTATAGCTTTCAAGAGTCAATACATACATAGGGCCCCATATTACTTGGTGCCGCCCACTTACTTTAGGCTGCGAGTATTGCGAATCGGAATCTTAAATGATATCTGAATTCCGTTAATATTACGCTACGTTCTCGTTGGTGATATTGTTACTTTCTTGTTATTTTCCTTCTACTTTCTGTCCATATCAATCAAAGAGAAATTGGAATTTGCCTCTTAATCCCAGTTTCGCCATCAATAGGGGTAATCTGAACCCCTTGCTTCAGAATCCATAGTTATGCTTTTAAGAACAACTTAAAGAGAAAGAGGAAAAAGAATGGGAAGTGGCAAAAGGACAACCTAACCTTTAAATCTTGCTCCTAATGGGGAAAGTTTGTCAATGGTAGTAGGTCCAATTTTTCATACCGTGTGGTTCCACTTCATTATGTGGTTTGATTATGATTTTTTGTTTGATTTTGATTATTGTCAGCGATTTTGGTTCAATTCTAATAGCGGTTCAATTTCAATTCGATTTTCATCCAATTCAATTTCTATTTGAGTGAATTATTGATTTTTGGATTGAATACACTTCCAAATTATTATTATTATTTTTTTTGCGCAATTGAGATGCTGGGATAAAAAATTCGACTAATACTGAGGTTAAACTCGTAATCTAAAGCTCATATCACCTAATGTTTTAACTACTTCTTAAAAATAAAATAAATTTTTTAATAGCAAGTCGCGTACTTAGAGCATTTGTAAGTTGACTCAAATTTAAATTTGAGTAGAAAAAATCCAAAAACTTGTTCCAACTTTTGAAAATTTGAGTAAAAAAAATTCAAAAAATTGTTCCAACTTTTGATTCAAACTTATATTAAATCAAGGGAGACTTATTTTTTTACTTAAATCAAGAGACACTCAAATCCTTACCCAAATATTTAATGATGAGATTTCACCATCTTTTAAAGATTCAATAGTAGTCTGTACTCTCTTTCAAATTTGGGTTTGACCTCATTTAAATTTAGGTTTCTCCTTTTTTAAATTTGAGTTTGTCCATTGGATCCCTTTATATCAAATCTAGCTTTTTACTCAAAAGTTAATTTAAATTTAAATAAAAATTTGAGTCATGGTTGGAGATGCTCCTATCCCTTTATAAGTTATGCTGTTACATTAAAATTTGAACACAGCATACACAGCCCATTTATAATTGTAAAATGGAATATGTCTTCATTGAAATGTGTGTCCATATATTTATTTAACAGATTTAGCACGTCAATCTGAATGTATTAACACTAAACTCATACCAAATAGCAATACCATATTTACTTGGCATTTCTTCCCTGCTAGAGACTCTGAAATGGACATTATAGATCGTCTTTTTCCGTTCCAATGGTGTAGGTTTTCTTACTTGAATATAATTGGATTTCTGAATGCCCACACCTTTTGATTGCTCAAGTTTGTGTGTTACTATAAATGAATGATTTCTACCACATCTAGCACCTAGTTTTGATTCGTGGGGAGTCTACAACTAGTGAATATAGGTGGAAGTAGCGGTTTGTTATATTCTATATTGTTTTTCAAAAGAAAACAAGTCTATTCATTTTAAGGTATATTTATGAAATTTAGAAATTGTGTTCATAGGTTGATAACTATTGCTTGGTGCCGGCCCTGCATTAACGAGTGTTAGTAATCTGCAACACTTACTTTTGGCGGTCAGTATTGCGAATCGGAGGCTTCAACTACCTGAGATTTCTGCATTCGGTTAATATTACGATCGATTCGGTGTCCTCTCGCTGATGATATTGTTACATTCTCTGTTTTTCTCTGATTTTCCTTCTACTTTCTATCCCTATCAATCAAAGAGAAATTGGGATTTGCCACTCTTAATCCCAGTTTCACCATCAACAGGGGTAATCTGAACCCCTTCACTTCAGAATCCATAGTTATGCTTTAATGGGAAGTGGCAAAAGGAGAACCTAACCTCTAAATCTTGCTCTTAAGGGGGAAAGTTTTCATCAGCAGATGCTTCGTGGGGAAAGTTTTAGGTCCAATTTTTCATACCGTGTGGTTCCACTTCATTATGTGGTTTGATTATGATTTTTTGTTGGAAAAATTTCAGTCACACTCCTCTTAGTTTACTATATCTTTAAGGACACCCCCTCTATTATCAAAAATATTATTGATACCCCTTCTAGTTTAATTTAAACATCATTAACACCCCCTTACCATTAAACTACTATTTCTAACCAAAAAAATTTATCTAAAATATCAAAAATGCCTCTACATAAACCTCAAGTAATTTTTCTATATAAAATTTTATTAAAATTTGAGCTGTTAAAATTTTTTAAAAAATTTGTAAATAATAAATTTAGTAAATACTAATTTGTTATTTACTAATTCATAATTTTTTTTAAAAATTCAAGCCTATTAAAATTTATTTTTTACATATTAAAATTTGAACTATATCCCAGTTGTTAGCGCAAATTAAAATTTTCTTTTTAGTCAATTAAAATTTATATTTTTTTACTTATTAAAGTTCGATTTATTAAAATTTGAGTTAATTAAAATTTATATTTTTTTATGTATTAAAATTTGGACTGATTAAAATTCAATGCTAATTAATTAAAATTTAATTTGAGTCTATTAAAAATAATTTTTAATTGGCTCAAATTAAATTTTAATTAGCCTAAATTTTAATACGTAAAAAATTATAATTTTTAATTGGTTTAAATTTTAATATGTAAAAAAATAAATTTTAATTAGCATGAATCAAATTTTAATTGCCTCAAATTTAAATACGTAAAAAAAATTAGAAAACAGATGGAGTCTCATTGAAAATATACTTATCTAGATGGAGGTTTCATTGAAGATATGTTTATCTAGAGGGGGTGTGGATGAAGTTTGTTCTAAAATATATCATAGACAATTTAGTAAAATTACATTATAGTTAATATTTTTAATTTGACAGGAAGTGTCACTGAAGATTTAGAAAATAGAGGAGTGTTCTTGAAAATATAGTAAACTAGAGGAGGTATGGTTGAAACTTTTCCTTTTTTGTTTGATTTTGATTCTTGTCAGCGATTTTGGTTCGCTTCTAATAGCGGTTCAATTTCAGTTGGACTCTCATCTAATTTAATTTCTAATTGAGTGAATTATTTATTTTTTGATTGATTTTTAGATTGAATACAATTCTATTTTTTTTTTTTTTTGAAATTGAGATGCTGGGATAAAAAATTCGACTAATACTGAGGTTGTATTAATTGGAATTATGTTAAAAAGGTCGCAGAATAGTGGAACCATGTATGTGCTTGAAAGGATGAAGGGAAGACAGATATGCAATTTGTGTTTTATTGCAGAAGATATGGTTAAAGGGGCTATTTAATATCACTATTTAATGTTTAAAGTTGAATACTTTAAGTATTTAATGAATTAAACTCGTTTAAATACCACCTAATATTTTAAATACTTCTTAAAAATAAGATAAAATTTTTAATAGCAAGTGACGTACTTGGAACATATCTAACTTGACTCAAATTTAAATTTGAGTATAAAAGCCCAAAAGATTATTTCAACTTTTGACTCAAACTTATATCAAATTATGAGAGACTCATTTTTTAACTCAAATCAAGGGAGATTCAAATCTTTAATGATGAGATTTCACTTTATTTTAAAGATCCAATGGTAAGTTTTACTCTCTTTTAATTTAGGGTTTGACCTCATTTAAATTTAGGTTTCTCCTTCTTTAAATTTTAATTTGTCAATTGGATCATTTTATATCAAATTAAACTTTTTATTCAAATGTTAATTTAAATTTGAGTCATAATTGGAGATGTTTTTATCACTTAATATTGACAATGTTAGTCATAAATATTTTATAAGTTCCTAATAATTGACAAATATATACTCAATACATTTTACACTCTTAACTTTTCAATATCTATTTTTCATCATCGCAGCTAGCACCACTGCCACCATTGCCGACACCACCACCACCACCACCATCACCACCATTGTGCCCTCGTCGCCACGACCACCATTGTGATGGGTGGTAATAGGAATAAGGTAATTGTGGTGAGATGATTAAAAACAAGGACAAATTTAGAATAATAATAATTTTCAGACTTTAGCTCATTATATTGTCAAACAATTTGATTCAATTAAATACTTAACTTTTAGTGGATACTAAATAGTCTGTGAATTAAAAAATTCAACATTTGATTTTTAATATTCAATTTTCAAGTTTATTAAACACATTGAAGGATGAAAGGGAAGGGTATTAAGGTCATTTTAATTTTCCAGTCAAACAGAGTTATTTTGGTCCACAAACCACATGAGAGTTATGTGTCATTTTTAGACTTTAAGAAGGGTTATGTGCAATCGGGACAAATGAAGAATGCCCAAAAACATGGGGAGAAAAAGAAATCGATCAACCAAGCCCTCAAAGTCAACCAACCAATAAAAAAGTTTCATTTGTCGAAGCAAATACATTGGTGTTATTTGCTGGTGGAAAGTTAAAAGAGGTTGACACATGTATCTATACTAAGGATAATGAAAAGAGATGAGTAGGATAAATGGATGGGATGAAAGAAATTCGAACAACCTATTAATAAAAGGACCAACCAATTGGGCAAAGAATAGGTGGAGTAAATGCTCTCACTAGTTGGGTTAAAATCTCTCCAATAGTGGACAAGCAATATGGATATTTATAGCATAATGCCAGAGCCGGTCGAGCTGCCCTCTAACACTCTCGCCAACCCACAACTGTCTCAACCGTGACGATACTAATGGCTGTTAATCACAAGCCACATGTCCCAACATTAACTAAGCAGATATGACGTTTTCCCACACATAACCTAAACGCGGTCCCCGAAGACGAAAGTGACAGTCAAGGCGAAAAGGAGCTCTTAAGGTTAGTGATCATTACTGGTCATCACGAGACCATGACCTTGGGAAGGCCAAGTACGTGAGGCCTCTAGCGCACTCCTACCTAGGATCCTCCCTTCCTTCTCTGAACCCTTTCCTTGAGATTTTTGTTAAGGTGACTAATAGAGGAAACCCATTTAATTTCGGTCCTTCAACCATTAATTCCGATATCCCATTATCCTATATATTGATTCAGACCAATAACCCTAGTTGCTTTAAGAGTCCCCTTGGTTTCTAGTCAATCACATCCTAGTGAGCAGTGAGCCAAACACTAGGAGGCCTACTCAACAGACTAATCTTTTGAGACCCTACCCTAGGTAGAAGCTGACAATCATACTCGTCCACCCTCGTTGCCTAGTTTTCTAGGGAAGAGGGTCATACTTCCTTGTCCCAAGGTGGGGACCCCTCTTCTTAGTCTAGTGGGCATGCTCGTCCGCCCTCGTTGCCTAGTTTTCGATGGAGGAGGGCCATATTTCCTTGTCTCTAGGTGGGAACCCCTCCTCTTAGTCCAGTGAGCTAGTCGAACAATGGTGTTCAGTAGGTGAGAATACCATTCCCGTAGTGAGGGGAGGCTAGTCTCGCATTTCACTCTTGTCCACCCTTGGTGAAGGGTCCATTTTTGTCACTTAGGGCGTCACACCTACGTGTAGGGAATTGCACTTGGGGGGCGTCGCGCTTGGCACTATTATCCATACTGGTCTTGTTGCGAGTGAATGTTTTTCTTCGTAGAAATGTCTTTGGTTTGACAGCCTGCACAAAAAATCATTTAGGCAATTTCCAAGACTTCATATTTAGAAAAAAGGAAGAGGGAGAGACAGATGAAAATACGAAATAGAACTAGAAAAGAGGTAGAGACAGAGATAGTGGGAAATGGCTGATACCGAGGTTGGTGTTCTCTTGGAGAACTTGAAGCAAATTTTAAGCACTTGTCTTGATTTTTCTGTTGTGGAGCCGGATCGAATCGAATCTCTTTGTGAGGATCTTGAACTCATAAGAGCCTTCCTCAAATATTCAGGAGAAAATGGCAACGGACATGTCGAATTGGAAGTTTTAGTAACACATATTAGAGATGTGGTCTGCAAGGCATTAGAGAAGTTGGACTATGTAGTTAATTGCCTTACAGAGAAGGATGAATGGGTGGCTGGGAATATCGTTCGTCTCTTTGTTAAATCTCCAGTGCTCAAAGATTTTGCAGAAGAATTCGCGTCTATAAAGAAGGAGATTACAGAGATATATCATTGGAATTTGGATGGCGTCGGAGTACCACAAGTGGGAACATCTTCCACTGAAAATTTGCCAAGAGGGAATAGTCCCACTGTGGAGGAAGAAACTGTGGTGGGCTTTGATGATGACGCAATGACAATTATAGAACGACTTACTGGAGTACATAATCAACTAGAAGCTATTTCGATTGTTGGGATGGGTGGAATTGGTAAGACATATGTGTCTCAGGTGTATAGAAATAGAAATGTGTTGCTTGGAATTCTAAATTCTGTTGTTGAGCAAAAAGATGAGATTCACACAATGAGCGATGAAAATTTGGGAGAAAAGTTGTACAAATGCGCACACTTTCTGCAGTTTTTAACTCAAGATGAAAGTTGGGATCTATTGCAACAGAAGGCATTCCAAAATGGAAGTCGTCCTCTTGAGTTGGTGGAAATTGGAAAGCAAATTGCAGAAAAATGTCAAGGACTACCACTTGCAATTGTTGTTGTCGGTAGACTTCTAGCAAAAATAGAGAAGACGCAAGTCCAGTGGGAACAAGTCGCACAAAGTGTAAGTTCATTTATTGTCGGCGGTGCACTGCAATTCATGGATGTAATGGCATTGAGTTACGACCACTTACCTCATCACTTGAAATCATGCTTTCTCTATCTTGGAACATTTCCAGATGACTATGAAGAAATCCCTGTGTGGAAGTTGACCTGCTTATGGATTGCTGAGGGTTTTATACAGCAAATTGGGCAAAACAGCTTGGAAGAGGTAGCAAAGGATTACTTAGTGGATCTAATAGATAGAAGCCTAGTGATAGTTGCCAAGAAAATGTCAAATGGAGGAATTAAAACATGTCGCATCCATGATACGTTACGTGACTTTTGCTTGAGAAAAGCCAAGGAAAAGAATTTTCTGCAGCGGATTAGCCGGTACGAACAAGCTATTTCTGCTTCAAGTTCTAGTTTTATTGATTGTTTGTGTTTCCATTCTCATGGTTTCCATTATATCTCTGTCAATCCATGTGCCCCACACGTCCCCTCTTCCATCTCGTATACTTCCAAGTGGAGTCCACTGTGTAAGCTGACTACATCATTCATTTATACGCTCCTTAGAGTGTTGGATTTGAGTTACATCCGTCTAAACAATTTTCCAGATGAAACATTGAAACTAATTCATTTGAGATACTTTGCACTTAGGGTTCGTCACATTCACAGACTACCAGAAGAAATATCCAATCTCTGTAGCCTAGAAACCTTTATTCTTGATACAGGGCCAGGTGGCCGAGTTACCATGTCATATAGCATCTGGAAAATGACAAGATTGAGGCACCTGCGTATTTCGAATATCGAACTTGGAGGCCCTTTTCATTATGATTTTTATGCCTCTAAATTGAATAACCTGCAATCACTTTACACGTTACGGGATTTCGGTATTGGCAAGGATTTCTTGACAGGGTCTCCAAATCTCAGAAAACTGGGATTTTCGGGACCTTTATCTGGCCAAGGGCATTTCTCTCTCCCTGATCTATCCAACTTGTATTACCTTGAAACGCTAAAGTTGGTTGATAGGAGTTGGGACCCTATTATCACTCTTTCACCAAGTAAGTTCCCGGCAAATCTAAAGAAGCTAATCTTATCAGGTAGCCATTTAGAGTGGAAGGAAATTTCAAACGTTGGTATGTTACCCAACCTCGAAGTTCTCAAATTAGAAAAAGATTCCTTCAAAGTACCACAATGGGAAACAAGTGAAGGGCGATTTCGTCGCCTCAAATTCTTGAAACTCTCAAATATGAATCTGCAGCAGTGGATTGCCTCCAATATTCACTGTCCGAGTCTCCAGCGACTAGTGCTAAATAAATGTAAACAGCTCAAAGGCATACCATCAGCCATAGGGTATATACTTACTCTAGAGATGATTGAACTGTATTGGTCAAGCCAGTCAGCCTCAAAATCTGCCAGGAGAATTCAGCTGGAGCAACAAAGCATGGGCAATGAAGGGCTGAAGGTCCATATTTATCCTCCAAATGAAGAGTAATGGGTCTCAGTAAAGCCCTCGTGAGGATGACATGTGAGTAAGTACATCAAATCTCATCACAAAATTTCCTTAAAAATTACTGTCCTCTGTTTTATCATTGAGGAAAATCTATCATATGATTTCTGGCAAAAGCACTAAGGTACATTTGAACCTTTGAAACATTTTTTTTTTTTTTTGCTGTAGCATCAAAATTATGGACCTTATTAATACGTTATTTTCCTTTCCCCTTCTACCGAAATCTTATAATTTTTATCTGGTCCCATTTGTTTTTCTTTCTTTGGGTATACTACCTTGTCAAGATGAAAGCCAAATCTATTCTCTTTTCTTGGCTCTGTCAGGTGCAGATGGCTCTGGAGATTCTATTATCTATTAGTCTGCTGGCGAATGCCACCAAATCAGTCCTTGTAAGTTTTTATAAGTTGTGTTCTATTCCGTCTTCATTGTAGTGTTGAAATACCAGTTAATTTGATTTTTTTCATCAATACTTCATCACGGTTGCAGTTCTTAACTTAGTTATAGCTGGTCTCTGATCATTATTATGTTTTAAATCATTAAATCATAGTAGTTCTTATTTGGTACAATGTTTTGTTTACCCCTAACTAATACCTCTGTGTAGTTGTCATTGGGAGCAATCTTCTTTTTGTCACTTGTTCTGATCATAACCATTCATATTTACTATGTTTTGGCAGTTAACCTGATGGATATACAGAGTGTCTAGTTTATGTTGTAACTTGTAATTGGCAGTTAACCTAAAGAATGAATCTACAGGGGCTCCAGTTTATGTTGTAATTGTATGGGGTTGTTGTGATTTATAATATGTACCAGGGTCTTACGAATCTGGAAGAAGATTGTTTATGTTGTGAAATACTCTGAGCAAATTGATTAATACAATTATGAGTGACGAGACGTTAGGCAGCATGCCAATAAAAACTTGACACGTGAATACCAACAACCATCAGAACACGTACAATTTACCAGAAGGAGGCGTAGAACAAGTGGGATACGCGGGACCAAGTATGCTACTCGGAGCCTAACATTAAATGAAGAATGACAACTCATTAATGTGGGTCGTGTTGGTACAATAGGTCATTANAAATTCTTGAAACTCTCAAATATGAATCTGCAGCAGTGGATTGCCTCCAATATTCACTGTCCGAGTCTCCAGCGACTAGTGCTAAATAAATGTAAACAGCTCAAAGGCATACCATCAGCCATAGGGTATATACTTACTCTAGAGATGATTGAACTGTATTGGTCAAGCCAGTCAGCCTCAAAATCTGCCAGGAGAATTCAGCTGGAGCAACAAAGCATGGGCAATGAAGGGCTGAAGGTCCATATTTATCCTCCAAATGAAGAGTAATGGGTCTCAGTAAAGCCCTCGTGAGGATGACATGTGAGTAAGTACATCAAATCTCATCACAAAATTTCCTTAAAAATTACTGTCCTCTGTTTTATCATTGAGGAAAATCTATCATATGATTTCTGGCAAAAGCACTAAGGTACATTTGAACCTTTGAAACATTTTTTTTTTTTTTTGCTGTAGCATCAAAATTATGGACCTTATTAATACGTTATTTTCCTTTCCCCTTCTACCGAAATCTTATAATTTTTATCTGGTCCCATTTGTTTTTCTTTCTTTGGGTATACTACCTTGTCAAGATGAAAGCCAAATCTATTCTCTTTTCTTGGCTCTGTCAGGTGCAGATGGCTCTGGAGATTCTATTATCTATTAGTCTGCTGGCGAATGCCACCAAATCAGTCCTTGTAAGTTTTTATAAGTTGTGTTCTATTCCGTCTTCATTGTAGTGTTGAAATACCAGTTAATTTGATTTTTTTCATCAATACTTCATCACGGTTGCAGTTCTTAACTTAGTTATAGCTGGTCTCTGATCATTATTATGTTTTAAATCATTAAATCATAGTAGTTCTTATTTGGTACAATGTTTTGTTTACCCCTAACTAATACCTCTGTGTAGTTGTCATTGGGAGCAATCTTCTTTTTGTCACTTGTTCTGATCATAACCATTCATATTTACTATGTTTTGGCAGTTAACCTGATGGATATACAGAGTGTCTAGTTTATGTTGTAACTTGTAATTGGCAGTTAACCTAAAGAATGAATCTACAGGGGCTCCAGTTTATGTTGTAATTGTATGGGGTTGTTGTGATTTATAATATGTACCAGGGTCTTACGAATCTGGAAGAAGATTGTTTATGTTGTGAAATACTCTGAGCAAATTGATTAATACAATTATGAGTGACGAGACGTTAGGCAGCATGCCAATAAAAACTTGACACGTGAATACCAACAACCATCAGAACACGTACAATTTACCAGAAGGAGGCGTAGAACAAGTGGGATACGCGGGACCAAGTATGCTACTCGGAGCCTAACATTAAATGAAGAATGACAACTCATTAATGTGGGTCGTGTTGGTACAATAGGTCATTAATAGTTATCTAATCATCAAAGGACATTAAAGTAGTCATCATTACAAGGCATTAAGGCCTACTAGACCCTCAGGAGCCCTCGGGGGCTTTTGAGGGGATCTAGTGCCTTCTCATAAAGGCTTGACTATGGGCTCTAAGTATTTATGTAGAGCACTCGATGACTAGGGATTGAATCATGAATGCTCGGCGGGGTCCCGAGAGAAGATCCAGTTGTCCGGGCACTTAACATTAGTAAGACATGACGGAATAACACTCTTTATGCTAGATTGCGAACCCAGACCATTAAATTATAGGATGGGACTTCGGATGAGAGGTATCATTACGAATCTAGGTATAAATACCCCTTCAAAAACTCAAACAAATCTAAGCTCTTTTTTCAATGCGAAACCAAAAAAACTGCACAACAAACAACTTTAGCAGAGACAAATCTGTTTATCAACAAAGTTCAATTGGAGTGACAATCAAAGAAATTGACCTACACCACACACCCAGCAATAGACGTCAACCAATAACTACCAATTCATCCAGCATATAAGCAATTAATTGAAGTACCAAAGCACATAGAACACAGAGCAAATAAGGCAAGCAAAAAACACAGAGGAACACCAAAGATTCTATGTAGATATTTTCTATCTACCCAGAACGTTGAGTCACCTTCCTTATGTATTTGCATCTAGCCTGTAACAGATAGCCTGTTGCACAAGCATACTCTTTTTTTTTGTTTCATGGTAAATCAGTAACTACCTTTTTTGGTCCTCCTGAGCTTTTTTTGATTCATATATTGATATTCTAAATTCACATGGATAAGACTACAAAGAACAAAATACAAACAACAAACTATCCCTACACCTTCAATAGAAAATGTTTGCAAAAGGTTATTCTGCAATTCAGATAAACTTTAAATCGATCTCAACCCCGCCTAATCTAATCCAAATATCCAATTTAAGCACCATGAAGAAAATCGCAATGGCAATCAGATGCCAGGGAACTTCTGCATTCTGCAAATACAAAAACAACAGTGAAATCTCAATTTAATAAGGAACGTCTATCTAAAAGGTCCCTAAACCCAAGTAGTTAAGCTTAGACTCTGTCCACAAAGAAATTAGAGCCTCCCAGGTTGAATTTAATAGCCGGAATTGCTATCACCAAGGAAGTTTCATTGGCCCCAAACCCAAACAACTAATTATCTGTCCATTAATGAAAATTTGAGAGGCAGCTAGGTCATCGTTTCATTTTTTGCTTCAGTGGTATGGCCTGCATTGTAGCTAGAATATTATGCCAATCACATAAATCTCAATCACATTCATTTTAATTGGAATATATGTAGGATATGACCTGCAATCACATATACTGAAAACCACCAAGTCATTGAATTTTTCAATTGCTTTTATAAACCTGGATCAAATTCACGGCCGAGGGAAAACAATCGGAGACCAAACAATAAAAGCAATATCAATAACAAAAAAAAAAAACAGATATATATATATATAGAGAGAGAGAGAGAGAGAGACGCTGTGTGGTTTGAATCTCACATAGCAATGGTTGTCCAAGCAAGGTCCTAGGCAATATCAACGCGGCATGAAGTATGAACTGGTGCAGATGTGCAGCATCTTCTGTCTGATGATTTACTTCTACATATAGAATTAGATTAAGGTAAATTTGAAAACCCTAGAAAAGTTGAATTACTGTGATTCAAATGAAATTGAATCGGTGAAATTTGAAAAATCAAAAGGATGCGTTCGATCTGTACGTTAGGTGAAAGAAATCATACGTTAGGTGCATTGTCGACTTCGGCTTCGTAGATTGGAATGTTGTTCCGGCTGACTATCATACATGCCGTTGATGAGGGTAACTTCGTCGATGAAGAGAGATCTGAACCTGCCGGTGATTTTTGGATGAAAGACCACAAGCAATAGCTCAGAAGAGAGAGAGAGAGAGAGAGAGAGAGAGAGAGAGGGAGAGAGAGAGAGATTTGGGGGAAAGAAGTATTTACAAATCTTTCTTCGAGTCAAGGGAAATTGGAGACTGACCTAAAGCGAAACGGCGTCGCGTTTTCAAAAAAAAAATTAGGGAGAATTACACCCAGACCCCCTGAGGATTGTAACCTAATCACTCAGATCCCCTAAAATTTAAAATATTATATATAAACCCCCTAAAGTTGTCGGTTAATATATCCGTTAGTAAATTATATCCAGATCCCCTAAAATTTATAGCGTATAATATTTAGACCCCTCAAATTTAAAATGTTATACTTAGACCACAAATATTTCAATTAAAGATAGAATATCAAATATTTTAAATTTTACGACCAAAATTCTTGTTCTACTATGTTATTTATTGAAATAAAATTAAAAATAAAAATCTAATTTTTTTAAAAAAAATCATAATTAGTATATATAATCATACAATCTATTAGAATTTAATTTGGTCGTCAAATTACCCCAATTAAAACTAGAACATATTTGTGTTTATTATAGTTCGACTACTTATTTGATTTTTTAATTTTATTTCAATAGATAAGATAATTGTATGTATTAATTATAATTTTTTAAGATGAAATTAAATTTTGATTTTTGATTTTATTTCAATAAATGATATAATATAACATAAATTTTGGTTGTAAAATTCATGTTTCATTATGTATAACTTAGACCTTTTGTTTTATTTTTTTAGTTTTATTCTAATAGATAATACAATGGTATACTAATTACGATTTTTTAAGGAAAAATTGGCTTTAATTTTTTATTTTATTTCAATAAATGATACAATAGATAACGAACTTTGGTTCTAAAATTTTGAAATATTTGATATTCTATTTTTTATTAAAATATTTGTGGTCTAAGGATAATATTTTAAACTTAAGAGATCTAAGTAATATACGTCTACAAATTTCAGGAAGTCTATATATAATTTATTAATTGATATACTAATGGACATTTGGCTGTAGCGGTTTAAGTTTTATGCACATATAAATCTATGAGGATCTGTGTATAATATTTTAAATGTTAGAAGTCTGAATGATTAAATGACAAAATCTAAGAGATATGAATGTAATTTTTCCAAAAATTTAAGTTTCTAAATTAATGGCTACGGCATTTTGATCAAATGCCGGTAAATTCCTTACTTTTATGGCATTTAATCAAAACGCCAGAAAATAAATGTGGACTATGTTTTTTTTTTTTTTCGGCAAGTAAATGTGGACTATGTTATTGTGGAAGAAAGGAATGGATATTTTTTTGTTATTTTTCTTCATACTCTAGGAGATTTATGCCAGGGGCGTTATCCAAGGGCAGATTTATGCCAGGGGCATGCATGTATTTTTATTACCTGAAATGATACGATTTAAAGTCCTAGTTTGTAAAATAGAAGTTCAACACAGTAACACATACCAAACCCAAAATCCCAACCCTAAAGAAATAGCAAGAATGCAAAACAAATCTATATTGATAAATAAAAAAAAAGCGTTCTGCTTGACATAAGATAGTGACATAGGATAGTGGCACTGTCCGATTTCAACCTAAAAACATAAAAATGGACAGTGACATTAAATGGTTTCATGGTCCAATGTTATTAGGGCCTAAGGCATTGTGATTATTGGATTATTGAATGAAACTTACCGTCAATCTAATTAACACAATACATCGACTCAAATAACATTATCCATGAATTAATACTATCTCCTAGATGCATGTGTTCATGTGGCGTTCTCAAATTACCACATGGGCCTTTGAATTTCACATCACATTCTGAATTTACGGGGATATGCTTTCGAGAAGCATCACAACATTTTAATGTTTAATTGCCAAAATCGTCTTTTAATGGGGTATTAAAGGCGAATATCAAAAGGAATTGCGCTCAAACACTGATTTTAGGAATCTGTTTTGTGTTGGAGATGATGAAATTGATGATGAGCCACGACAAGAAGATGGTATGAAAATATTTGGTGTTGAGTATAAATAGTGCCGTTACATTAAAATTTGAACAAAGCATACACAACCCATTTATAATTATAAGGTAGAATATAATCTTATATAATCAAAATGTGTGTTTATCTGTTTATCAAACAGATTTAGCAAGTCAATCTGAACGTATTAAGACTAAACTCATATCAAAAACAAAATCACAAACATTACATAGCCATCTAAATGTGCCTTGTCAACTGACTTTAGTACTGCCTGGGTGGCTAGAATGCCTCGAGTAAAAGATGATAAGAATGCAATAATGCAGCAATATTTTATCTTTAGTAATCTGAGCAGAGCCACTTTGACTAGATCTTTTAGATGTCCATGTAAAATAGAATTCCAATTACCTAACCGCTTTTGCACTTTGAAAATTACCTTAGAATGCAAGTCAAATTCCTCTCTACCCATTAACAAGCCCGCAATAGTCACAAAAAACAAAACCAACCAAACAAACAGTAACAGGGATCCCAAAAACATGATTCTGGAAACAAACACAGAAAGTCTCTCAACAATATGAAATCATACAAAATAAAAAACCTAGCAACAGAAGTATGCAGATTATACTGCTAATTAAAATGTAGATGTTTCAGATATCAAAACTTAAGAATGATGACAAAGCATCAAAGAATAAGTTGTTGTAAAATATACTAAAACTGCATTGTTTCTTATTCTTGCCCAAATCCTTAGATTGATTTTGCAATCTTCTTCCTCTGATGAAATCTATTCCAACCATAATTAGCTTAAGTGTGAAGTCGCAGTACATCATCTATAAATTATCTTTACCTCTACTTCTTGGCCTCCTCATATTCTGCTTCTGGAGGCTGCTCCCCATCCTGGGACCCTCCAGAGGCAGCCCCACCGGAGCCTCCAGACATATGCTGTCCAATCTTTGTAGCAGCCTTGTTTGCAGCATCAATCTTTGCCTTTATCTCCTCCACGTTGTCATTACCCATTGCTTTCCTTAGGTCTGACACAGCAGACTCGATTTCTGTTGCCACCTCGGATGGAATCTTGTCCCTATACTCGGTTAAGCTCTTCTCTACGCTGTATATGGTTGTATCAGCAGAATTTCTGAGGTCAATCAGTTCTTTCCTCTCCTGATCTTTCTGAGAATGCAACTCGGCTTCCCTGACCATCTTTTGAATCTCATCCTCTGAAAGCCCTCCAGATGATCTGATCGTAATCTGTTGCTCTTTTCCAGTTGTCTTATCCTTGGCGAAAACAGTAACAATACCATTGGCATCAATGTCGAATGTCACTTCGATCTGTGGCAAGCCCCTAGGTGCAGGTGGAATACCCATAAGTTCGAATTCTCCAAGAAGCTTGTTGTCGGCAGCCATTTGACGCTCACCTTGAAGCACTTTGATTCCAACTTGGGTCTGGTTGTCTGCGGCTGTAGAGAAGACCTGTGACCACATATGAAGCCAATAAATCCTAACTGCGTATCGTACACTTGCCACCAGTATGTATAGAACACAACAAACATCTATCCATCCAGCTAAGGGGTATTAATTCTCCAATTCTAAGATTTCATCCGATACCTCAGCAAGTATTTACTAGATAGAAGAAGGTGAAATACTTTAATTCCATTTTGTAACAGAAATAGCCTCTCCACACGTGGAGGTAAAACTGTGTATATCTAACTCTCCCCATACCTCGCAATATATAATAGTCGTCAATTAAAGCATCCCCTCTACATATAAACTTTGCATACTTATTTAAAAACTGAAAGGGCATTAGCAAGAAAAAAAACTGGCAGTCCAACCACTTGCACTATGTCTGAATGAATATGACACAACTATCCACTGGCAAACAATAGATTCTTGTCTATCGAGAAAACCAATTGACATAGAAAGAATGTAAAATCCACAAGCTGAAATCATTGCTCTCACAACGAATGAAGCATACCATGTTGTCGACTGTACAGCAGATGCATGCGTGATCCTATACATATTTGCATGCATTTGGAGTTCATGGGTGTGGGCATATATATACTAAGTATGAAATTACCAGTATCACATTGCATAGTAAATTTCTTCTTTTTAGTTCCTTAATCTCCATTCGATTTCATTTTCTAAAATTTCAAATTTCAATGAAGTGCACTGACCTGGGACTTCTTTGTGGGAATGGTGGTGTTTCTGTTAATCAGCCTGGTGAAAATGCCACCAAGAGTTTCAATGCCAAGCGATAGTGGAGTTACATCCAATAAAAGCAACTCCTTCACATCTCCACGGAGGATACCACCCTGAATTGCAGCTCCCATTGCAACAGCCTCATCAGGATTAACCCCCTTGCTTGGACTTTTTCCGAAAATTTCAGCAACTATTTGTTGTACCTTGGGAACACGAGTCATACCTCCAACAAGAAGAACTTCATCTACTTCATTGGTGGAAACACCAGCATCCTTCAGACAATTCTGGCAAGGGGTTCTAGTCCTTTCAATCAATTGATCCACCAAAGTCTCAAATTTTGATCTGGTTAATGTTACATTTAGATGCTTGGCACCAGAAGCATCAGCAGTAATGAATGGCAGGTTGATTTCAGTCTGAGAGGTCGATGAGAGTTCTATCTTAGCCTTCTCTGCAGCTTCCCGAAGCCTCTGCAGTGCAAGCCTATCCTTTGATAGATCAATCCCTTCGGTTCTTCGGAACTCACCCACCAAGAATTCTAACAGTGCATTGTCAAAATCCTCCCCTCCAAGAAATGTGTCTCCATTCGTTGCTTTCACCTGTTAGCCAAGATAGTAAGACTAACTTGCTTAAAAAATAGGTACAACATTTCATGGGATGAGAACAGATGCAAACCTCAAAGACACCATTGGATATTTCTAGAATAGAAACATCAAAAGTACCGCCTCCAAGATCAAACACTGCAATGGTGCCTTCTTTGTTATTTAAACCATAAGATAGTGCAGCAGCAGTTGGTTCGTTAATAATTCTTTGTACATCTAGACCAGCTATCCTCCCAGCATCCTTTGTGGCTTGCCTTTGTGCATCATTGAAGTAGGCTGGAACTGTAACTACAGCTTTGTTAACACCCTTGTTCAGGTACG
Source organism: Ilex paraguariensis (assembly GCA_963454935.2). NCBI lineage: Eukaryota > Viridiplantae > Streptophyta > Magnoliopsida > Aquifoliales > Aquifoliaceae > Ilex > Ilex paraguariensis. The sequence goes on from CAUOFW020002724.1 coordinate 2,060,566, forward strand.
ACTCAGCTGTTTCTTTCATCTTGCTAAGAACGAATGCACCAATCTGGCTTGGGGAGTACTGCTGTCCAGCAGCTTCCACCCAAGCATCTCCATTGGGAGCTCTGACTATCTTATAAGGCACCATTTTCATTTCCTTCTGTGTCTGAGGATCATCAAACCGCCTCCCTATTAAACGTTTTGTCCCGGAAAATGTATTTGTTGGGTTCGTCACAGCCTGTCGCTTAGCTGTGGTTCCTACAAGTCGCTCCCCTTTCGGGCTGAAAGCAACAACTGATGGTGTGGTTCGAGCTCCTTCAGAATTCTCAATCACTTTGGCAGTCTACATGTAAAATCAGAGCTATAACCAAGGGAAATAAACAGAAAACACAATCTTTTCCATGGAAAAGAAAGTAAAAATATAAGCCTTACTAAAAGCAAAACCCGAAAAACAAAAGGATAAACAAATAAAAGGCCCACCTTTCCTTCCATAACTGCTACACAAGAGTTTGTGGTACCCAAGTCAATGCCTATAACATCATTTCCAAGTGGCTTTGAACTGTAACACAACGAGGACACATTAGTAAACACTGTACACTTAGGATGAATGTAGTGAGTATCAATCGATTACCTAAAGTGTCTTGCAAAACTTGCACATTTGTTACCCAAAGGTGAGGTGACTGACGATGTCTTAGCATTACCCGTCAACTGAAAGATCAAAAACACTGTTAAGTTTCCGTATAAATTGTTGGTCAAATAACAACATCTAGATATGCTAAATCTCAAAATCATTACAAATGTGTGTAAAGTAACAACATCTTGAGACACAAATCTTCCAAACCAGAAAAAAAAAAAAACTCAGGTATAAATGAGGTAGATACAGAGAGCGATAAACAACTGAAATGAAGGGACTTCCTCTAGTTTTGCAAAAAAAATTCTATAGCTGAATCATAGAGTATAAGGCATGCAGTGAATCTAACCAACTAGTCTTTTCTAACTTTTTTCAGTTCAGTATACATCACAAATCTGTCACATATTATGTCACATCTAGATTTTCAAAGAATAGTCCAACCAACAGTATGTAAAATACCATCATGACTTCGATAGCAAACTTATTCCTGCTAAATTATTATTAGAAACAAGATTTTGTTGAGAATGCAGTTTGCAAAGGATGCAAAGAATTTAGTAAATAGGGCATTTATTCACAGGTTCTCAAAAATAAGAGAAAACAAAATTTAGCAAAGCTCCGGTCAATTGGAACTTTTGTCTTTTGAATCATCATTTGGGACGTTTAATATGGGGAAAAAGGTACTTAGAAATGAATAGAGCACGATTCTGTCAACACTGACTTAGATATATTCATGAAAATCGTAGATTACTAAAAAAATGACAGGGCTTGTTAAGTTCATGAAAACCGTGGAAAACCAAAAAATGACATAAGGTATGTCAAACTTCCATAGAAGCAAACTACAATCAATATAAGTATACTTTCCACGAAACTCAACAGATACTCAAACTAGTTTGTGGTATATTGGCTTTGTAGGTAACCAGTCCAAACAATTGCAAAAATTGAATAAAAAACCATTAGGATTTCGTTCTAATTTCATTGTCCATGTTACCCTTTAGGTCAATATCAACAGAGAAAACAGTAGAAGCGATAAATCAGCATGAATATCGGGACAAAACGATTGAGTGAAGGCCACATAAACACAGGTACCTTCAGATTTTGTCAGATAAGAACACTCCTCTGCATAGAGATGGATTTCACATAAAAAAAAAAAACTCTATGAAAAATTACAAATAGGATTATGTACGATAACAAATAACGATCAGGAAAAACATTCCACCTATAAAAGAATCGACCAACTATACCAACTAAAAGAAAATCGAAATCAAATAGAGGAGACCCAGATCCCACCGTAAAAACTTATTGATTTGAAGCAATATGGTCTTAGATCCACAAAACACAAAAGAGAATCTCTATAAACACAAACATCTATTAACACAAAAACAAAATTACTAAAAGTAGCATATGCAAAATAGAAAGAGACTAACAGATCTGTAGGAAGCTAAAGAGGTCGTATGTAATTCTCGACGCCTCATGGATCGTAAAAGCATTGACGTAGCCATTGGATGAATCTCTTCCTCTCAGAAGCTAAAAGTTAGGGTTTATGCCAGGGTTTTAGCCTCCACAGAGAGAAGAGAAATGAAAGCCGAAGTGGGTTGAAAGGGTCTTTAAACGATGGGCTTCGTGGGGAAGGGGAAAAGTCCCGTTTATGGGAATTGGGGTTGAATTATTCTACGTAAATTTATAATAACTTAAATTCGCCAAAAAAATTTATTTAAAATATGTCCATTTTTAATCTTAGTAAGAAATTAAATCTTTTTTCTTTAATCTCAAAAATATCCTTAGGAGTATTAGTTGGTCAGTTTGAAAAGTTGAAAACATTATTTACAATGAGCTATATATGGAGGTCAATAATTAAATATATGAATGCTTGATTTATAATGGTAATAGTCGATTACAACCTTTTCATAATACTTCAAATTCAAATTCTTAGTTATTATTTTGTGTGTTATACATTTAAATAATCGATTTTTGAGATTTGAAACTAATGTGAAAGGGATGAAAGTTAAAGCTGGAATATGAGCACAAGATTTTGAAAAATTAATACACGCCAAGTACTTGATGTTAGCATAGTAACATCAATTTCAAAATGTAATTTACTAACACATATCACTATTTTTTTTCATATTACTATTTTTTATTGAACATGTTATTACTTTTTCAGTATTACTTTTTTTTATGCTGAAAAATTAAAGGTTTCTTTCTCTAATTATGAGTTTGAATGCTGCTATATTTATTTTTTAGTTTTGTTCAATATGCTATATTTCCATTTTTTTATTGAGCATGTTACTGTTTTTGTTAAACATGCTATTGTTTTTTGTTTAGCTTGTTATTANGGTCAAATAACAACATCTAGATATGCTAAATCTCAAAATCATTACAAATGTGTGTAAAGTAACAACATCTTGAGACACAAATCTTCCAAACCAGAAAAAAAAAAAAACTCAGGTATAAATGAGGTAGATACAGAGAGCGATAAACAACTGAAATGAAGGGACTTCCTCTAGTTTTGCAAAAAAAATTCTATAGCTGAATCATAGAGTATAAGGCATGCAGTGAATCTAACCAACTAGTCTTTTCTAACTTTTTTCAGTTCAGTATACATCACAAATCTGTCACATATTATGTCACATCTAGATTTTCAAAGAATAGTCCAACCAACAGTATGTAAAATACCATCATGACTTCGATAGCAAACTTATTCCTGCTAAATTATTATTAGAAACAAGATTTTGTTGAGAATGCAGTTTGCAAAGGATGCAAAGAATTTAGTAAATAGGGCATTTATTCACAGGTTCTCAAAAATAAGAGAAAACAAAATTTAGCAAAGCTCCGGTCAATTGGAACTTTTGTCTTTTGAATCATCATTTGGGACGTTTAATATGGGGAAAAAGGTACTTAGAAATGAATAGAGCACGATTCTGTCAACACTGACTTAGATATATTCATGAAAATCGTAGATTACTAAAAAAATGACAGGGCTTGTTAAGTTCATGAAAACCGTGGAAAACCAAAAAATGACATAAGGTATGTCAAACTTCCATAGAAGCAAACTACAATCAATATAAGTATACTTTCCACGAAACTCAACAGATACTCAAACTAGTTTGTGGTATATTGGCTTTGTAGGTAACCAGTCCAAACAATTGCAAAAATTGAATAAAAAACCATTAGGATTTCGTTCTAATTTCATTGTCCATGTTACCCTTTAGGTCAATATCAACAGAGAAAACAGTAGAAGCGATAAATCAGCATGAATATCGGGACAAAACGATTGAGTGAAGGCCACATAAACACAGGTACCTTCAGATTTTGTCAGATAAGAACACTCCTCTGCATAGAGATGGATTTCACATAAAAAAAAAAAACTCTATGAAAAATTACAAATAGGATTATGTACGATAACAAATAACGATCAGGAAAAACATTCCACCTATAAAAGAATCGACCAACTATACCAACTAAAAGAAAATCGAAATCAAATAGAGGAGACCCAGATCCCACCGTAAAAACTTATTGATTTGAAGCAATATGGTCTTAGATCCACAAAACACAAAAGAGAATCTCTATAAACACAAACATCTATTAACACAAAAACAAAATTACTAAAAGTAGCATATGCAAAATAGAAAGAGACTAACAGATCTGTAGGAAGCTAAAGAGGTCGTATGTAATTCTCGACGCCTCATGGATCGTAAAAGCATTGACGTAGCCATTGGATGAATCTCTTCCTCTCAGAAGCTAAAAGTTAGGGTTTATGCCAGGGTTTTAGCCTCCACAGAGAGAAGAGAAATGAAAGCCGAAGTGGGTTGAAAGGGTCTTTAAACGATGGGCTTCGTGGGGAAGGGGAAAAGTCCCGTTTATGGGAATTGGGGTTGAATTATTCTACGTAAATTTATAATAACTTAAATTCGCCAAAAAAATTTATTTAAAATATGTCCATTTTTAATCTTAGTAAGAAATTAAATCTTTTTTCTTTAATCTCAAAAATATCCTTAGGAGTATTAGTTGGTCAGTTTGAAAAGTTGAAAACATTATTTACAATGAGCTATATATGGAGGTCAATAATTAAATATATGAATGCTTGATTTATAATGGTAATAGTCGATTACAACCTTTTCATAATACTTCAAATTCAAATTCTTAGTTATTATTTTGTGTGTTATACATTTAAATAATCGATTTTTGAAATTTGAAACTAATTTGAAAGGGATGAAAGTTAAAGCTGGAATATGAGCTCAAGATTTTGAAAAAGTAATACACGCCAAGTACTTGATGTTAGCATAGTAACATCAATTTCAAAATGTAATTTACTAACACATATCACTATTTTTTTTCATATTACTATTTTTTATTGAACATGTTATTACTTTTTCAGTATTACTTTTTTTTATGCTGAAAAATTAAAGGTTTCTTTCTCTAATTATGAGTTTGAATGCTGCTATATTTATTTTTTAGTTTTGTTCAATATTCTATATTTTCATTTTTTTATTGAGCATGTTACTGTTTTTGTTAAACATGCTATTGTTTTTTGTTTAGCTTGTTATTATTTTTGTTAAACATGTTATTATTTTTGTTGAATATGTTACTATTGTTATTTTTTTTAAAATATTAATATTGAATGTTACTATTTTTTTATATTTAAATGTTATTATTTTTTTTGTGTTTAAATGGTATTATTTTTTGTGTGTAAATAGNTATTTTTGTTAAACATGTTATTATTTTTGTTGAATATGTTACTATTGTTATTTTTTAAAAAAATATTAATATTGAATGTTACTATTTTTTTATATTTAAATGTTATTATTTTTTTGTGTTTAAATGGTATTATTTTTTGTGTGTAAATGGTATTATTTTTTTTATTTGAATGTTACTATTTTTTATTTTTAATGTTAATATATATATATATATATAATCCTAACCTATATATGAATATAGATAGATATGAAAAAGAAAATTTTTTAATATTAGTCAAACTCTAAAAATTTATTAGTTTTTAATTTTAGTTTTACTTCACTTTTAAAGGGAAAGGATAATCTGATAAAATTGATAAAAAAAACAGATTTCATAACAAATAAATTTTTTTGGCGGACTTAAATCTAAATTAGTCCATATAGAGGGACCGGTCTCCAAATTTTCCTAAAATTTTAATAATCATTCTCACTCCATTAAAATTTTTATAATCAAACTAATAAGTCTACCCCTTCTATACCCACATTACTTTAACTAAGTCCACTATATACTTTACACACCCCTTTAATAACATGTTCAAATTTTATCTTCTTAAAACTAGGATTTCATTCATTATTTCCTCTCATACACCCCACACAAAAGAGCTTCTTCAATATGGATTTCTTTATTAACATACATGTTACAATTACTTCTCAATTTAATTTTTTGTTTAATTTCATGTGTGTTGTGTGTAATTTTTTTTATTTTATTTTTTATGTTTTGGTATTATGTCAAGCTTAATTATTCTTGATTTAGGATTATGTGTGTGTGTATGTATGTATGTATGTATGTGTGTTTGTGTGTGTATGTATATATAATATAAAATATGGTAAGTTTCAATAAGTACATCTAACAGTTTCANTGTTTTGGTATTATGTCAAGCTTAATTATTCTTGATTTAGGATTATGTGTGTGTGTGTATGTATGTATGTATGTGTGTTTGTGTGTGTATATATATATAATATAAAATATGGTAAGTTTCAATAAGTACATCTAACAGTTTTAAATAGATTCATCTAACGGCCACCAATATCTCTTGCGAAACCATTCACATTTCATTTCCTCCCCCCCCCCCCCCCCCCCCCCCCC